>CATIWK010059132.1:0-18130 GCA_949634005.1 Mallotus japonicus | reverse complement strand
AAAGAAGAGGAGAATGTTGAGTTTCGGAAGGAGGCTTGAGGAAGAACAAAAGGTTGAAAGAAAAAAATGGAGAAGAAGAAGACCGATGGCTTTTAAGATGAGGGGGATGAGAAACAAAGAGAGCAGCGGAGTTTTTTTTTTTTTTTTTCTGTTGTTTCCGTGAAAGGGTGCACGCTAGTAATTATTTTAGCGTTTTGGGGTACGTGAGTAATAAAATAAAAGTTTAGATATTTTAGTAATTAAAATTATTTTTTAGGGCATTTATGAAAAAACCCCTTTATTTTTCTACTTTGGGTTTACAACTTGCAAGGCCCATGTTAAAAGCCCAAACCGAAATCAGAAACTGATTTAACCTAAAATTTTTGGATTACCAATCCGTCGTATATTTAGTTCTATTTAACTCGGTTCGGCCCAGTATCCCACCTCTCCACTAACCAATCGGTTGTGACCATTCCCCAACCGAACCAACCGATGCACACCCCTACTCCTCATATCTCCCATTCTTATTCATTCTACACACACCACCTTTTATATTCAATATTAAAATCCTCACTAGAGCATCAGAATATTTTGGGAATTTCCCCACCCATTCACCTTGCTCTTATTGTTAGCTTGTGTGCGGGATTCAAAGGAATATTGGGGATTTCCACACCCATTAAAAGTTGTGTTCCTGTGTGCATTTTCCATTGTTTTTTCATTCCGCACTCTCTTCCATTACAATATATATATATCTATTACACAGTTTATATCAGGCTCGAATTATTTTTCGCCTAGTTGAAAATATATACAACTGATTCTGATGCAAAACTGTTATATATTTCAAGCTAAGCAACATCGTCCGGAGAAAGGGTGAGTACGATGGAAGAATAACCAAGCATAGGGTACAAATTGGCATCAAGAAAGTGACCATACTGTTTAACAGCAATGTCTCTGTCAGGGACATCGCTGAAAAGGAAGTCAAATGGTGCAGGCTTGGCAGTGTCTATCAGAGGCTCCCATCTGTATCCAGGCCGTTCTGGTAGAGTGATCGTAACGGGCAAATGATTAGCGTTGAAGGCAACATAAATCTCTCCCTTCACTGAGTCAATCTAGATCAAAGTTCACACCAAATAATAATAAATCAAACAAGTTATAACAAGCCCACCAAAAGCAAACCTACAACAATAGTAACAATAGGAACAATCAAAAGGGCATCAAATCATAAATTAGCTTTCGTTCGTCTTGAAGCAAGAGGATAATAGTACACAAGATTGTCAGCCAAGAAAAATATTTATCACAATATAATAGCTAAGAAAATCTGTGAAGTAAACAAAAGCAAGAAGATAGGAATTGTCAGCTCCTGAAGATGATATTATTTATGTTTATGGACTTGCAAATTCTTTTAAATGAATGAGGACTTTGCACTCTGTTTCCACCTCAAACATTTGTTAGAGGAATAACGTGCAGAAGCAACAAACAGAACTAAGCACCATCTCAAAAAACAGGTGATTTCAGCAGAAAAAGATTAATAATATGCAGAAGCTAATGGAAAATAGCCGAGACAATAGAGCAATTATGAGCGTGACCTGGTGTTAGTCAATCATTGAAAAATTTATGATTTATAGCAAGAAAAAGCTGTTTCAGAAACCATAAGTCAAATAATTTTGGCAACACATTTGGTTGGCAAGAGAGACATACATTTATTAAGAAATATTATCACTTTCAAAGTGCCATACTATTCCTACATTCCAAGCTAAATCCAATAAGGTGGCAACATGAATAACTCCACCCATTCTAGCATTACTAAAATGTCAAAATAAGCTTCTCTTTGTATCAATTTCTGTCAGCAAGATGTAATCACTTCAACTTTAAAGAATTGGCAGTCAGAAGAAAATCATCTTCTCAAGACAACCTCACACACATGCAGTACTTGTGGAGAACAATATAAAAATTCAGAGCTTTTCTATGTTCTTCTTCAATCAAACATCTGATTTTATGTATCTGTAACATGAACGTGTCCTCATAAAATGGAAAACTTGCTAAAGCAAACCACAGAGGCTCTGATTAAATGTAAATAATTTCCTCTTTTTGTTTCTTGGACACCCATCAAAGCTCTTTAGGAACCACTGAGTGCAAGTACAAAGTTATTTTAAATCATGGCCATCATAGATATTTATTGCATTTTATTTTTCTTTTATCTCCGCTTCTTTAGCACTTAGCAGAGTTTGTCAATCCACTTGTCAACAACTCTTAGAACCAACTACGCGTGACAATTGATTTCAGAAACAAAAGCAGTTTGATCAGAATATGGCACACAGCTGCATAGTCAAAAATCAGGTGCTAGAGATCAACACCAAGAAAGCGTACCAGTGTGAAGGCCACAAATCGACTTTTTCCAGACCAATCTGGCATTCCAGGAAAATGCCCATGCCATTGTAACCTCTCTGCGGTTGGGAAGTCGTTCAAACGAAGGGACTCACATTCACTGCAGGATCACAATTCACAGCTCACATAATGCAAAGGAAATGTAATCCTGAAAAAATGCATGGGCAGATTTTATGCCTAACAAACACTCACTGACGGAACTTGGTCATTAGGCAGCAAAATCTGTAGAAGTCTGATGATAATTCTTCCTTCTTATCCCATCGAAAGTAGTTTAGCTGCAT
Source organism: Mallotus japonicus (assembly GCA_949634005.1). Taxonomy (NCBI): domain Eukaryota; kingdom Viridiplantae; phylum Streptophyta; class Magnoliopsida; order Malpighiales; family Euphorbiaceae; genus Mallotus; species Mallotus japonicus. The sequence continues at coordinate 15,485 of CATIWK010059132.1, read as the reverse complement.
CAAAGAAGAAATCTAGCACACAAAAAAAAAAAAAATTCTGGTAGAATCTTTGAACAGGAGGGAGCAGAAGATTACATAATTATCATGGCAATATGTATTGTTGTTTCCTCCTTTTGTATGGCCATATTCATCCCCCATATATATCATTGGAACACCCTGGTCAGAAAAAAGATTAAAGTTAGTCTATTAACTGATGTGGATGGCAATTTTATCCCACCTTGTCAGAACCTGGATCCTGTCCTAAACAGTTGGTGATGGGGTGGGATGCCAGTTAAGCATCTGCACCTTGTCCTCATCCAATTTTCCCAGAATGTAAATGCATATTTTTATATTATAATTATGAATTACATAAATATGTTTTTTTACAATGGGATACCCAATAGCCCTGACCCTGGTCTATAATTATTTTGCCTGCCCATCCCAACCCTGACTCCTTACTGGACAGGGATGAGATAGGCAAAATCTGCCCCCAACCAGCCTCATTATGACTTCTATTTATAGAATACCCTCTGAGATGAGATAAAATATGGCTTCCAATAAGCACATCACATATTTCAGAATCATTGGTAAAGAAGGAAAGATGGATGACAATGGAGAAGCTGGTCCACAAAATAGATTTATATTGTTGCAGTAAGGTCCATTAATTTCTATTCCTGCTATTATGTGAGGCATGTATATTATGCACCAGCTTCATGCCTTTTTGGGTCATTGCAAGATGATTTGAAAAGATTGTTAATTTTTAAGGCAATGTTGACCTGAACAGAACTTCAGTGGGAGAGTTGATCTGTGATGTGATATGAATGGGCTAAAGGGAGTCATAAATAATCCATATTGCTAATGTGAGAATAGAAACCGAGCCTTACTTGTGAAACCATGAGACAGACAAAGAAATTTCGCATTTGTCGTTTCCTCAACTTCTTCACTGAAATGCTTGCAAACTCTCCTTCCTAAATGGTAGTTTGATGAAACATAATGAATAAACACAAATAGGTGAAATGAACCATTTTCTGGAACAATTTAATTAATTGTAGGAACAAGAGAGGGTTGCATTTCCATGTAATTTTGCATCTTTTTTCACTCACTACAGATAAAATAGGGTAGTCATTATAAGACAAACTGATAATGCTATCCTCCTAAACACTATCACAACTAACTTTACCTGTCCACAATTCCAGCTATTGTTATGACTTTCCCCATCATTGTTGTCTTCCCCATTTGCCAAGTTATTTTTGTTGCTATATGTCACCAAATCAGCCAAAGTAAAACCATCGTGCGCACATAGAAAGTTGATGCTGCTCCATGGTTTCCTTCCTCCTTCCTGATTCATTTAGAAACCATAATTACTATGTTGTGGCAGAGAATTTGAAAAATATCATGTTTAGATGGATTAAATAGCAACATTTCAGGATATTGTATAGATTCATAAATGTAAACATGCCCAGGGTCTGGTAGATGCATATTTATCATAATTCTCATTGATTGGGAGGGTCCCACACCATATCACTATCAATAACAAATGAGCATAGACATATTTTTTTCATGGTGGGGCCCAGGTAATGTAGGTCAAGACTCGCTCTAATCCAGTACAGGTTTTTCATTCAAAGAGATCTAAAACATGAAATTGATAAGTAAATACATAAGCAGGTTCAACAGGTAGACAGATCAACACAATATAACTGACATGCTAGAAAGACTAATACTGTAATGGCTCACCTGATATAAATTAGGGCTCCCACATAGGCATTCTGCAAAGGCGCCAGAAAAGCTATTCGTACCCTTGATGAACTGCCTCACAATGTCACGGTACTAGAATTGATAATAATAATAATAATGAAAAAAAGTTGGCTCAATATCTGGCTTAAAAATTAATCATGAATAAAAAATGCATATGGTAATAATAAAATTTTCTAAGAATATGATTGTAATTTTATAATAATGAAACAATTGAAGAAGAATGGAACAATTATAGAAGATGATAAAAAAAGATGTAGCAAGAAAAAAAAAATCTCTTTCCTATAATCTTTTTCAGTTATACACTTTTCCCCCTCTTTTCTCCTTTACTTGTTTTCTTCATTCTTTCAAATGCAAATATGATAGCAAAATCATTTACTTTATATGTGATGATTTCACCTGGGAGATACTAAACCACATAAAGTTTCAGAGTTTAGGAGAAGAAGGCCAATAGGGAGATTATTAAAACATACCTAAAGTTGCTTTTTACTGACACGGAATATATTAGATTGTGAATTTTTTTTCATTTTAGAACATATACCATCTCAAAATTTTAGAATAAATACTGCACATTAAAAGAAGAAGGCAAAGGCATTAAAACTAAGAATCAAATATTTTTTGAGATTGAGAAGACCGTAGGAGGTAAACATTTTGAGATTGACAAGAGAATAAATATAAATTCTTAAGTTTCATTTCGGTCATTCTCAAATTTGCTATTGGTCTAAATTCCTTTGGTAGAAGAGTGCACTATGGGTATACAGTGTTCCAACTTGGTATCTTATGCTATTCACATGTAATCGTGGTATGTACAAGGATAAAATTCCTAAATTCTTTGCAGTGGAAAAGAAAAAAAAAGCTGGGACAAAAGACAGCTAAAAAACCTGAGGCATTCTTTTGTTGACTCTAAACACCTAAAGCACTTACAAGATAATAATGTGTAATGAACAACTGAAAAACCATGAATAAGTTAATAAAACAATGGCAATATAACTGAGACTAAAGACAACAACCAGAATCATCAATAACAATGGAACAGTTACCATAATCTTGGTAATGGTTAGTGACAATTAATTAAGCACTTGTTATTGCAGCCAAATTCAGGAACATGCAGTTCAGGAAATGGCAGGAAATTCAAGGAGTGAACATTAAGAGCCAACAATTTTTAGTTAGATGCAGCACTACGTTCAGAAACTTCTATTCACCAGATATCAATTGAAATGGCTGATACATATAACAATTTATTTCCAAACCAACCTTCCCGTTCCATTCAGACCATATTTGCCAATGAGGAAATGAACCAACTTGATACAAGCCTCCAGTGTCCCATGCTTCAGCTATGAGCTACTTGAAAGACAATTAGACAAAGCAGAAAAGTTTGAACTGTGTAATGGTACATAAATAGATGAAACAAGATACAAAAAAATTATGAGACTAGTGCAAATCAGATTCTAGTGCAGCACACCCTGTTATAAGAAAATGTTAGAAGCAAAAAAACAAAAGGAGAAAACAGAGAAAGAGAGAGAGAGAGAAACAAAAAAAAATCCAAAAACAAGAATTAAAATTTAAAAATGAAAAAAATATAATTAATCCAATAATGCAAAGAAAATGGATAATACTGGAATTATTATGTTTACAAATAAGAGTTCAGCAAGGAGGGTGGCAAGTGAAGGTTAAAGCAAAAGTCTTTGGAGGCGATTCATGTAAAGCTTGGCACATGAGAAGTGTAGGATGTCTAAAAACTGACCTGAATAAGGTTAAAGAGAACAGGACTTAAATCAAACCAGGTGCATAAACAAAATGAAAACATGATATATTTGTGAAAAAGTACATATAGAAAGGGGTAAAAACCTTTGTGACAGTGTTCTTAATGGTAACCATATAGAAAGAATAAAAGAACACTTAGAAACACAATGGGAAAAACAAATGCTAATTACACTCGAAAGGACTATAACATTAAAGGTCAAGAAAGCTTTTTAACAATGATGAATTGATGAATAAAGGAAAAGCATAGGCAATGATGGAATCTCTATTGAAATTGGAAGTTTCTTGGGGAGGTGGGAAGGAGGTGCAGTTGACTAGGTTTTTCTGTAAGATACTAATATAATCAAATGCCTGCAGATGCACGAGCATTACCATTGCTCCTGTATTTAAAAATAAAGAAAGTATCCAAAGTTGTTAAAACTACAAAAATATCAAGCTAATAAGTAACTTTGCAAAATGTTAGAACAGATAAATGGAGCAAGTTGAAGTTTGATACAAGAATCTTTCAAAAAACAATTTGGATTAGGAATATAGTTACTAATTGTGTCTCTAATGTATGGCCTAATGCACAATGTACATTCAGCCTCAAAGTAAAGCTCTGCCAGGGTGAGCAGTGAGATGAGACAACATCACTAAGTGTGAAATTTCCTAGGAATGCAACTTTTGGAAGGCCCAAGTCATGCAAATAGAAATTGCACCTTATAAATCAATGCTTGATGAAGTTCATGAAAAGATTCATATCGAAGAAATTTTATTATTCTTTTTCTTTTGGGATAAATACAATTTTGATCCTTGTAGTTTTACCTTTTAGCAAAACTAGTATTGTAGTTTTTTTTTTGCGACAGTTAAGTACCTATGTTTCATATTTCGTACACTTTAATAAAATAATAATGATATAAATTGATAGGGTACTAAAGTGTATGAAATATAAAAACTAGCTACTTAAATGTCACAAAAAAAAAAAACACACAAAACTAGTTTTGCCAAAAGGCGAAACCACATGTATCAAAATTGTTCTTATCCCTTCTTTTTTTACACATAAGGCAGTGAGTATAGATGAGGGGATGGAGGTGGGAATCAAACCCCACACTCCAAGCCGCCACACAATGCCACTTCAGCACTTTGGGTTCGGCAAAGAATTTTTGAATTGATTAAAAATTAAAAAAGGTAATCTAAATATGATACCTTCACTTCACGAAGTATTGGATCATTGCTTATCATATCAATCAATGGCGGGCTGCCAAGGGGGGTGCCAGTTGTCAGCATGTCGCCCTCTATTGGATTCCCAAAAACATTGACTGCATCCCAGAGGCTTGTAGAGGAGAAGGGGAAAAAACAATTTGCATGAGACACTTAAAATATTGCTCTTGATTGTGTTACAAGCAAATGGAGTATTCGCAAAACAACCTGCTACCCCTGGTCATAATAGAAGCAAGATCAAAGCGGAAGCCATCCACATGCATTTCCAGGACCCAATACCTGAAGCAGAAGAAAGCGATATCAAAACCTTATAATCCACATGATAGCAAAGATGTAAAGTTACAAAAAAAATTATAGATTTCAATAAGAGAAAGGAGTCCTATCTTGAGCAATCAGAGTCTTCATCTATAAATGGCATATAGTAAAACACTTTGCTTAGGCTTGTTGTAGCTCTCTGCCTCAGAAATCTAAAGAAGCTTTAGCAGGAATTCAGTGTCACAGGAGGCATTGCAATTTTTTTTCTTTTATTTTGTTAGATTCCTTTTTAAGCAGTATCTTCGTACCAGCTTACCCTCCATTCCTAACTGCCTTCTTGATAAAATCTTTGTCTTTTGTCAAAAAGACTAACATTAAAAAAGGATTGTATAAATCATAACATATAACTCATCACAGAAGGAGCCATTTAGCCAACATATTCAAGATATAGCCAACATAATTAGTTGAAAATATAGCAGGTAAATGTAGACCTCTTTCCTTTTCTTCTTAGTTTTACTCCCATAAATAAACCACATTTGACCAGCATCAAATTGACATCGATTTAGACCACAGCACATTGCAGGGTAACGGATTCCATTATGAATCCCACTATAAGCTACCCTGCAGCTTTAGATATGTTTCATAAGCTATAAAATGCAACATATGATTACCCTTTTATAAAATCTTACGAAGAAATAGGAACAGGCCACACAAGAAACATTTGAACTACTTCATTTTGATGCTCTAGATGGTCCTTAAGCCATTAATAATAACCGGAAGTTTGATGAATTAGCAAATAAATTTTCACCAGCCAAAATACTAATAACTAGAATGTAAACATCAAGGTATCACAATGAAGAATATAAATGAAAAAACTACCCTGCTTTCCTCTTTCTTTCCCCCTTTACATGTTGGAATAAGTTATGGTTGAGAGTTGCATACATTTACCTTAGGCAGTCCAATATATATTGGCGCACAATAGGATGGTTGCAATTAAATGTGTTCCCACAACCTGAATAATTATAAAACTCTCCCTGCAATGGCATGATGTAAAACTCAGCTCACAAAAATTACACCCACACAAATTCTAAATAAAGGACACAACATGAATACACACACACACACACTCTTTTACTATCGAACAGGTTGAGCCCTTGGTAGCTAGGATTGCTTAAGAATAAAGTTAAATCAAGAACCCTAAGCAGTTATTCCCCAAGCCAAACTTGCATTATAAACTACAGCAACATGCCAGGAAACAAAATTTGACATACCCATCTGACCACATTTCTAGTTAATTTATTGAAACAAGATGTGAAAATATAGATAATAGGTTATTCAAATGGACTACAAAAAGCAGATTATCATATTAATTTCACTGAGATTACAGTTCCTAGAAAAACACAAAAATTCAAGAGTAATTTCCTATTTCTTCTAGAGAAAAAAAAAAAAGGAATAATAGGCAAGCATTAACCAGAACTAGAATGGGGAAAAAAAAAGGATGAAGAAGGTTGATTCGATATACTAACTTATTTTGGAGAAAGTCCTAGCCAAGACATTAAATCTCACAGAAAAAGAAAATGCAAGCATATAGCTTCTTATCTCAGATTGAGAATCATCTGTCCACTCCCAGAGCTACAAGTAATGCATCACTTTTGTTCTGTGAATTATTAAATTATTTTTTAACATTAAAAACAGCATACAATACTTTCAACAACTATACCTTAGGAGCAAGCATGTAATAGACACTGTTATCAACTCCTCTAAAAGATAAGATGGGGCCTTTCTCATTTCCTTCAGCTGTGTGATTAAAAACGACATCCATGATCACCTGCATGAGTGAAACAAGATAATAATTTCTGGAGCATCTCACGAGAAATTATATATTACAGTGAAACTGGCTTTAACCTCAATTCCTCGTTTATGAGCTTCTCTAACAAGAAACTTGAATTCATTAATTGCATCACGGCCACTATTACGAATCCCAGCAGAGGAATATCTAATCATGGGTGAAAAGAAATTGAGAGTTGAATATCCCCAAAAGTTCATCCTGGACAAGAGATAAAGCTAAAGTTGAATGTGAATGGACACGATCAGGGTTATGATGTTTCTTAAAGTCCAAAACTTATGAAATTGGGCACATGATTTATGACTTCTATATTCATTTTACACAAGCAAGTAGGCAAGTACAAATTCATTTCTTTCAGAACATACTGTTCACATCAATGGAGAAGTTCTTTTGAACATTGTTAACCGTATAATAGCTCGGAAGAGGTAAAAAAAAAAAATTCGAACTCAAGAGTACATATCTAAAATAATAGTGAGATGCAGTACTTCCATATTGGGTTTAAAATATCAGTTAAAACTTGAAGATTCTCTAACAACTAATAAGTTGTAAGAATATATAAGTGTGAGCAGGGGCAGTTTGCCATAATTTTTAATAGTTTGAAATGAAAAATATTATTTTGTTTCAGAAGTATTAGACTAAAGAGAAGAAACACAGTAATTTAAAATGATGAGATATTCTTGAGCATTGCAGATGAAGATTGGAGACTTGCAAATAATATTGCCAAGCATTATACATTCTCTAACTAGAGTGCAAGAGAAGTCTAATTTGAAGTAGTGGTGACAAAAAAATAATTATAAGATAGCATCCAATTCAAATAGTATGATGAGTTGATAGAGTTCCCTTCCAATATTACCTAAACTTTAGACAGCCTATAATTTCAGATTTGAATATATTTAAGAACTATACATATGATAGAATTTTCTAAATGTTTACCAACTAATAAATCTGAAGAATTATCAACAAAAGTAACAGTGACCATACTTGTAATCACCCAAGACAGAATTGTAACTGTAATATTCCAGCTCATTGAACTCATGACATGGCATTAGCTCTATACAGTTGACACCAAGTTCCTGGAAAATCAGTAAATGTCAAATAAGAATGTTTAGAATTTTTACATACTTTACGTACACAAGAAGTGCAGAAATGACTCCAAGAAGATCAGCAAAGCCTCCAGGAAACACCAAAATAGTTTATTCATTTGTTTCCTGGGTGATGTGTGCAATACTTCAAGAATTTGGAACAAATTTCAATTTCTAGATAAAGAGGAGCCCCTCCATTTTGAATAGTTTCAGTTGCTAGAAAAATGGCATACAAATATTACATTTAGTCCTTCCAGCATTGTCTCCATTGTTATAAAGAAAGGGGTAAAAGAGCTTAAAGGAATCCCAAGATCCAGGACTGCAGCAACACTACCCCTAATCAAGGCTTTAATACTTGAACCAATTATTGGACGGAATCTTGCATGAATCTACCAAAGTAGTCCGTATCAAATTCAAAAAACCAAAATCATCATGGAAATGATAAGCAGAAGACATGATACATGGCACTTTTCCAGTTGTAGGTAGTTTGTCAAGAATATATAAGGTGCATAATGAGATTTGATAGCACTAATTTTGTTAGGACTTAAAAGTATTAGTACTAATATTTTCTCATCATTAAATAATTAATTCCTAGGAAGTATCATAACAGAAGTACATTGGAACCTACTTTCAAGTGATCAAGCTTTTCCACAGTACCAAGATATGTCCCTGGGAATTCAGTCTTGCTTGATTCATGTTGTGTGAAACCTCGAACATGCATCTCATAAATCACTAGATCTTTCTGGGAATATTTTAATGGTAAATCTCCTTCCCAGTCAAACTGCAAATATAAAAAGGCCAAATTCTTAAAATCATGTTAAAACAATAACCAACCGCACAATATCCTAATTTCACACAAATAAATACCAATTAGGAATCTAAACCAGAAAGAAACTTTACTAGCTGAAAAAATGAAGCAATTCAGTATGCAAACTTTTGAAAACATAAAATAATGAAGAGATTTAAAGAAGTTCAACAGTGTCAATAATTATTTGAAGAACTGAGCAAGAATTCACCAACTTAATTTAATTTCTACTCCATAAACTGATCAGGATTAGACTTAGAATGTTTAAACCAACCATGCATATTTGAACAATGCCTTGTGTTCATAATTAATCAATCCATGTCTTGTTACTATAAGTAAACATGGAAAAAGAAAATTGAATGATGTACCCAACATTTCATAATCACTTGTAAAAACACAACAACAATAATAATTTTTCAAGATAAACAGACCTATATCCAAAAACTCCCAACACATTACATTATGAATTGCTTACAAAACTTAGTTCCGCAAATGAGTAACAATCAAAGAGAACTGTGATTAAGCCCTTTTAACGTAAACACAAAACAAATAAAAATGGGGAAATATGCACCGAGTACCTACCTCATCTTGAGCAATAGGTACCATTCCAGCCATTTGAGGCCAGCAATTATCATCAGGTCCTAAAACACCAAATTCCCCTCTGCTTATAACTGCCTACACAAATTAAACCAAAACGAGGGAAAAAAAAAATCAGAGTGCAAGTCATTAAAAAACACATAAAAAGGAAACAAAAAGTACAACTAGTACTAACTTTAGCATAAGGATCTAAAACAATCCGGGAAGAATCAAAGTAATGTCCTTTATCAGGAGATAAAATTCCATCAAACTTGTAACCATACAACATATCTTTAAAATCTCCTTTGAGAAACACATGCCAAACGTCACCACTTTTGTTCCTTACTGGATCAAGAGGTATTTCCTCGCTCACTCTGATCTGCGAGCATCACCAACATCAAAATGTAAAATTTATTGGAAACAAAAATTGGCATAAACTTTTTTTTTTTTTTTAAAAAAGGCAAAATGAGCTAACCTCAGATAAATCATCGAGAGAGATTAAACAGAGAGAAGCAGAAACAGCATTAGAAGAATAAATGGCGAAGTTAACGCCACCGTTGCTAATAGTAGCACCAAATGGCTGTGGATAACCGTCGGATACCTGATATTTTTGTAACTCAGGTTCATCCACAACTACCGTAGTCTCCATCTCGTCTCTTCTACCGGCACTCACCGACACATAACAAGAAGGAGAAGAAGAAGAGCATCTGTTTGTGGTAGTGAGATGAAGAAACTCGCCGCATTTCTTCTTATAGTTACTGCTGTTCTTGTTGTTGTTGTTGTTGGACGAAGAATTGAGCAGAGGAACACAGAGAGAACGTGGAGAAGCGCTGAACTGAATCAACTCCATTATCAAGCACTTAACTGATTACGAATTTATGATCATGATCAGAGTCACTGCTCATTGTAGGTAGTAACTGCTTCAGCGTAGCATTAAGGAAGAAACGTTGTCTATTATTATTATTGTGTCCTCTAAATCTGTGCAGTGGACTTGACAGGTTGAGTTGGTGAGTCTGTGTGGTCGTGATGGTGATAATGGCTCAATTGTCTCTTGCTTGACAATTAAATAGCACAACTTCAAATTTTGTGCAAATTGTCTCCATCTTTCTCTCTCTGTTTTTTTCTTTTTCTTTTTTTCATGATTTCTTCTATTATTGGAGTTTATTTTCGGGTCAACCCGGGTATTCATCATAACTTGGATTTTTTTTTTTTTTTTTGCTCTTCTTGGTCTTCTCTGGATTCTTCTTATCTGAGATTTTTTTTTTCTAGATTGGTTAATTGGCATGAAAATTTTGCTACACAATTATTCAGTGGGGTTAAAATTTTCTGAAGAAAGTTAAAAATTGGATGATTTAATGGAATCCGATTATATCATTCAATTTTGTAGGATTAGTTGGCACTGTAAATTTTCAGATTAGTACATGTTTGTAGTAAAACTTTTGGTTTTAAACCTGTTATCTAAAACTTAAATTTTTCCATTGAAAAAAATTGAAACTGCCATAGAGGTAAACCGATCAAATCCAACCAAACCAATTTCGGTTCAACTTGATTTAAAATCCCGTTTAGTTCGAATTCCCTTATTTTGCTAATACTTTCAGTTTGATTGGATTTTGTATAATTCTAAATCAAACCGATGAATGCACACCTCTAATCAGTATAACAACTATCTATCTAGTGTTTACTGATTTAGAAAATTTAAATATGATGAGCTACAACTTACAAGAATCTCTACAGAAAACCTTAAAAACGAAATTTAAAAATAATAACTTGAAATTTATGCAACAACAGGTGCAATTATACCAACACTAATGCATCGAATCCTGTAAAACTTGAAATTAATGCAACAATGCTAAAGTCAATGGAAAAAAAAAATTGAAATCACTAGAGACATTTGTGATATATCCATTCTTTTTCTGTCCAAAGAGACTTGGGAAATGCAAGTACTAATTTGAATTTGGGTCCTATCTCAACAGATACTTTTCTCTGACAACTGTATATTTGTAGTACGGTACACAACCCAAACAAAAACAGACAAAGGTGAAGCAACACCTTTCACCCTGTTGCCAAAAACCAAACTGCACATCAAGCAACTGATTGCACTGCTCTTTCAAAATTCTCTTCAGCAGATGATGCACGTCTAACAAGTATGTGGTCTGGATTAGATAGTTTCAATTGGCTGCAAAACAACCATTAGAATTTTGCACGTCATTTGTCAATGTGATTATACCACCAGATTTCTTCCTATACATGTATTTAAGAGGCATATAAAATAAACGAAAATCCTTTAGTTTGCTTAAATAGTTGGGAACCTAACAATATTGATCGATACAAATCTAAGAAGAAACTTCATGGTATTGACCAACCTCATGCTAAAGCTTGTAATTCCCAGAAACCAACACAGACAATAACCCACCAGTCATCACAACCTAAGGTGACTTTCATTACACTGGGAAAAGCAACTGATATGTTGTTCCAAGCTAAACTCGCTTTTTCCTCTAATTTTATTAGTTCAGAAGCTACTGCTAGGTGTTTCTTTTTTTTTCCCCCTTAATTTTACACATAAATAGATAATTTCTTGCCAAAACCAGGAAAACAATTATCAGTACGGCTTGCCTCCAAAAAACATAAACACTAATAGCAGACTGGACCTATCCGTCATGCTTCTTTTTATTTCATGTTCTGCACAAATATTTAGGGAACATATTTGGCAAAAAGAAGCATTCATCTTCATTATTCACAAAAATGCTACATAAGAACCAGGTAAAACTGGAAAGATCGGTAAAATGGAAAAAAATGATTGGATACTTTACCTGAGATAGCGAGTAGGGGGTTTACCAAGGTGTAGACTGCATACTACCAGATTGGCTAAAGTCTCTGGATCCTTTGCATCCTGTGCCAATTTAAAAACAAAACCACGATCAATGTAAAAATCAAATCCTGCATAAACTTAAGCTCTTGAAGCTAGGCAGGAAGGAATAAACAGTAGAGAGAACATAAGAGCAGTTCAGAAGGAAAGATGCAAGTATAAAGTAAACAATTGTGCGCAATAAATTAACAATAAACAATATAACTAAGGTATTTTTTGTACAGAATCATGAAATTTTGCAAACAAGTAGCAACTATGTACATGCTATACTCCTGTAAGTTGTAACTGTAAACAGCTGCAAATTTTGTCAGGGAGGTAGGTAAACAAACAAGATGGGGATCAATCAGAGAGAGAATTCAGTAATTCTAACTTGCCTTGTTCAGTGCTTCAAGCAGCAATGTCTCAGCATCATCAAAGTTTGCCATATGCATTAAACAAACTGCCTTCCCATTCAAGATCAAGTTTGTCATCGGATATTTCTCAGAAAAATCTTGGAAGATGAGATTTGCTTCCTGTATCTTTGCACCACCCTGTTGGCAAAAGAAAAGATTATTACTATACTGCCAATGTGTAGTAATGATTATAATAAGATGAACACCAATCAGTGGATAGCCCAGTTGGTCTTTCTGCTCCTCTAGATGGTGTAGAAAGTGGAGAGGTCTCAAGTCTCCCCATCTAATAATATGTGATTTATCACCTTTATAGTGAGAGTTATTCAAGGGAGGTATAACCTCCTATTGTGTTACATGGCTATTTCGCCTCCATTGCATTAAAAAAAATAATACATTTATATGTACATACACACACACACACAAAAGATAAACAATTCACATACAACTGCCAGATTGAACCATGCACTTGCAAGTTGAGTTAGTGTGTGGTCCTCATCAATCTGTTGCATGTGCCTCAGTTGTTTCTCTGCAAAATCTGATCTATGCATCTTGAGGAATATTTGGACATTCAACGCATGCCTACAAAAGCAGAAATGAAATTTGAAGAAATGAAATCTTAGCACAATGTGTTCTCGATCCGATTAATCCATGCATAATGACCAGAAAATAAAGGCTCTAAGTAATCATTTATCCTGTACATTTTTTTCATACACAAGTATATGTACAGTCTGGGATAGATGCCAAATCAATTGTCTGACAAACCCTGGATAATGCCCTAAAATACCGATTCATTTGCAAAAGTGCTTCCTAAATTCAGTACTATAAAATTACAGCCAACTAGTCTAAGACTCTTAAGTTATTCCCAAACGTTTCTTTTTCAATCAGATACATTGATATACAGGAAATTAAAGCTCTGGTCACTCTAATCCTTCTACAAGGACCTTAATAATTTAAAACTTGAGGACATGATCCATAAAGAATATTAAATGTGCCCAAAATTCTGAATTAGCACAACTCAGGTTCTATGATTCAGATCTCAAACAATCAACCATTACTTGGGGAAAAAAAAGGGGCACCAAATATAAATAGTTCAGCATTAGCACTTCTAAAAAATGCACAATGACATGAAAAGCTACATTCTAAGAATGGATCTGCAGATATATATGAATTACAAAATATAAGTGGCAAATTGAACTTACAATTCCATGGTTCCACCAGCATGTGTGTGTTTCAGAGCCTCATTATAGTCTTCTTCGTGCGTGAATATGGTTCCAGCAATGAGCCTCAAAGTGGCATTATTTGCAATAGCTGAATCAGCCAGCCACTCTTTCAAGCTTGAAATAGTGGATTCCTGAACAATTCAAAAACAAATATTGCAGGGTAAAAGTTTACAACAGTGGCTGGAAATTTAAAAAAATTAAAGAAATAATTTCAATTGAATTATATGATGATCTCTGTTCAGTTGATTCTCATGTTTGCAAAGGCCCTAGGTAATATAGTTCAATTATGCTTAAGAAACTATAATTATTGAAGTTATATGGGCCCAATGCACTACATACTTCATTGTTGAATTATTTGCACAAGATTTACTCCAAACAATGCCTCTTTTTAGATTCTGAATTATTAAAATTTATGATTAAAGTTTCAAACTTGATTATTCTTTTTCCTACAGGTTCTTCCAGAAATCAAATAGCAGAAACACAAACAGGTAGAATCTCGCACACCTATGTCAAAAAGAAAGCAAATCAGATGGTTAAGGCCAAATGGGGTTTTATCAGAAATGATTAGGCAAACTTTGGCTCATAAAATCAAAATCATTTGGTCTATCTCTATGCACACAAAACCATTTCTCAAATGACACACTAAAGTTCCAAAATAAGCAAAGCAAACTCAAATCCTATAAATTTCCCAATTACAAACGGGCACAAAGCCAATCCAAAGTTCAAAGAAAGAAAACACAATTTTATACTGATTTAAAAAGAAAAAAAAATGAAGAATTACTATAATCAAAGAAAAACCAATCAGAGTCAGATCTCACACTTGAAAACCAATAAATAAACGACAATGTAAAAAATCATAAAGTTAACAAATAAAACTAGACGAGATCGATCGAAATTAAACCTTATTTGCAGGGCTAGAAAGATACAAAGCCAACAATTTCACAGCTTGAAGAGGAGTAGGCGCAGAATCGTCGATCTCATTGATAACCAACTGCAAATCACAAATCATTAGAGAATTGAACAAAGGAAATGAGAAAGCGAGTGAGTCAGATAGCTAAGAACCTGATAGCTGCCGAGGGCAATGTAGGAGCGGTAGACAAGGCAATCGCGCTCAACGGCGTCGTCTGGAGAAAGGTTAGGTATGTCGCTGCTGTTGATTGCAGCCTGATATGCTCCTAAATAGAAGTTTGTTTGGCAGAGTGAAGAGGTGATATGGTGCTGCCATTTTTGTTTCTCTTCTTCTTCTGCGTCTTCTTCTTGTTAGATCTGTAGATGAGGTCTTCTTCTTGTTAGATCTATAGGTAAGAGAGCTTTTGTTTGTTTCAAGTAAAATATAGATGGATTACTTCAAGCTTTAACTAGCTACTGTCCGGAGATGGCAGCAGGCGACGGTTGGCGATGAAGATCTGGTAGCAGCTTGGGCGGTGGCTTGGGAAATTTTGGCAACAGAGTGAGTGAGAGCAAGGTAGCTTTGAGATGAAGGAGAAGAAAGAGAGGTGGCTGATAGAGAGAAAAAGATGTTTAGGGTTAATGTTAATGAGATATGTGTATCTATTGAGTGCCAAAACACTCAAAACTACGTAGTTTTGAGCTATATTAATAATTTCAAGTATATTTATTTAATATTAATTTATATAAAATCATATATATTTTTTTTGGAGTTAGATATAATTTTATTATTAATATAAATTTTTATTATATTTAATTGTTTAAATTTTATTTATTTAATACTAAATTAATATTATATAATT
>CATIWK010059061.1:0-17567 GCA_949634005.1 Mallotus japonicus | reverse complement strand
AGAAAAACTTTTTAAAGAAGAAGAAGACAAGCTTTTGATTTTGTTTCACAGCAGAGAACCCCCTTTTTCAGCTCAAAATCTCCTCTTCAAAGAAAATCCTCTTCTTTTATTTTTTAGATCCCTCCTTTCTGCAGCTTAGTTATGGTTTATATAGAAACCAGAAAAAACCTAGCAGAGTCACGTTGGACTCTACTGCATTCAGGAGATTGAGTTCCTCCTGTGAATTGAGTCCCTATAAAAACCAAAACCTTTCAATTGAGTCCTTAAAAGTACTTTAGAAACACAATCAAGCCTCTTTGAGATTTTAAACTCAAACATCCCCAGACTCATTTTTAATTTTCTCATCATCGGAGTTCTCTGTCTCATTAATGCTCGGCTATCCCGAAATTGGGTGTCTACAAGAGGGCATTGGGAAAGGGGATTTAAGCAACCATTAGCAAAAAAATAAAGAGGGAAGACTGCTAGGAAGAGAGAAGGAAAGAACTCTGAAGAGAAGAGGAGAAGCTCTTAAGAAAGAAGAGGAGAAGCTCTTGAGAAAGAAGAGGGGAACCAAGCTCTAGAGTACCATTTTCTTGCAAGAAAAATGGGGAACCTTGCATTGAAGCAAAGCTCAACACTTAAAGCTCATCTCTGAGAGCAAACCATTTTGGAAAAGCTCACATTTCAGTAATAATTCTCATACTATCATTAGTAGCATTGCATGTTTATATAGGATGTGATTTGCTTGTTTTATTCAACATATCTTGAAGCTATTGCTTTAGTAGTGTGTTATACCATGTGCTAAGCGTGACTCATTGAAGTTTTAAGCTTAGGTGTAAGTTTCATTTGTGTACTTTGATTCGTGCTTGCTTGAGATTGAAGTTTTTGCTGTTTTGAGAGTCCCTGTGAAGAGGCGTCGCCTCATGACCATGAGGTGATCGCCTCATGATAGAGGCGATTGCCACTCTAACAGGGCGATGAACAACCTTATTTTGAGTCCTTTTCTGTATTTCTGCATGATTTGTATAAAAGGTTAGGTTCTGTACATTCTTGATTTGTCATGCAAGATCGTTTTGATATCTGTCTAGTATTAGAGCTCATATGTTTAATTTCCTCATTTAAATTTATTTAATATGACCTACAAATTCACTCAATGATCTATTTAGAGTTTATTCTTTTGTGCTTTAGGAGATTAACTTTTGCTTATTGCAGAAACCCGGAGTGATTCTCCAATTAAGGGGAGTTTGTTCCTCTTAATTAGTTCTTGAGAGCATTTATGGCGGTTTACTTTTTGTATATTTCTAGTTTATTTTCTGTATGTTATCTGTATATTATAGTTTATTTCTAGTATGTTTTCACTTTATTTGAAATAAAGTGTTGTAATCTTTAATCCTCCTCCTAATTTATTCGGAATGTATGGTTGTAATTCGTTATTTTTGATGAATGTCGGGACTAATCGCATGGAATGGGATTAATGTGCAAACTTGAACTTAAGTGTAAAACTTGAACATTATTTGAAGGCAACCAATATTTGCATGTTAATAAGGAGATAATTAAATAATTAAGGGTAATAAATCATGAAACAGAAGTGGAGGCTGATCGCAAGGACGGGTGGATATTTAAACATCTATACCCAGTTTCCGAACCCATTCTCTGATGACGGCTTCTGGGAACCTCCGTGGAATCTAGTTGTTGTACAAGTATATCCCGGTTCTTATCCGGGTGGTGACTCCATCTCCGAATAGGCTTGTTAGACCTATCTCGTATTTCCTAGTGGGCCTTGAGGCCACACAGTGCCGTAGTTGCCAACACTTGGACACGCGCTGAACTCCACCGCCTACAGTGGCAACTCCAATGGGGATAGAGAAACTGATTCCAGTGTTTGTGATTTATCATCTTTGATTATTCCTTAATTTATTTTGCATTCCTGTTGCATTCACTACACTTTTTGCATACAATGAGCACTTCAGTCCCTAATTAAGCCAGTAATAGTCCATACTTTGCTACCTGTGTTTCACTCAAACCTGGCGGTGGAATATCGCCTATTACCACTCACGACACGTACAATCTGCATTGTTTGGACCCTTGAGTGGGGAGACGTATATGGATGTATATAGTTATGGGAGCCGTAGCTTTTTACCCTTGAATCAGCTCATGTAAATGACTTAGCAATTTCCACTAAGATTTTTCCAAACGCATGTGTTTTATGCAGTTTAGCAAGCCTTACAATAAAGCCCAAGCCCATTTGCAAATGGACTATGTTAAAGTTGGGCCTTTTATGCCCACTATGACCTACTTACAAATGGATCATGTCAAAATTGAGCCTTTAATGCTCTACTTGGCCCATTTAAATGGACTTTGGCTTTATTCCAAAGGATTTGCTACTTGTTTGTATTGCCTTGAGAGTTTCTTGCATACATCGATTTTGATATCCCTTGTTGATAATCGAAACCAGGCCAATAATCCTAGGATAAGAAACTCGCCATTGAACACGTGTGTGGGAGAAATAAGGGTGGAGATATCGATTAAGAGCTCTGTGTTTTGTTTCTTGTTATGTGTAAATAGAATATGTGTTTATTTCTTTCTTTAAGAGATCTGCATTTCATGCATACATGACATTACAATTTCTTTTACAAAAAAAAAAATGCATTCTTCCTAGCCATAAGTCTCTCCTTGTTAGGAAGCAGATCAAAGGGAATGGCAGGACCCTCCAATTTTGATTTTGAATCTTTCAAGAAAGAACTTCTGAAAGAAATCAAGGATGAGATGCAACAAATGGTTAGAAGCATGTTTGCTGAGATGATACGGAAGATGTCCTCTAATGGAGAAGAGTTTGAAACTAGAACCATTCTTGGTGAGCCACTGAAAGGAAAAGCACCAGCAGATCCAACTGAGTTCGAGTGGATGAAGGATATGAAAAAGCAGGTGAATCAACTGCAGTCTGCACTGAAGAAACATGGGCTCAATCCTAACTCTAATGACTTGGACCTAGATTTAAAAGAGGAAGAACTGTTGCCCTCGAAATACAAATTCCCAAACATGAAGACGTACTTTGGCACTGATGATCCTCACCTGCACCTGAAGTAGTATGTCACCTACATGAAGGCCACTGGGTTGTCTAAAGCTTAGATTGTTAAACAATTCCCAATGTACTTAGAAGGAGCTACTATCAAATGGTACTACACTCTGGATGCACATGTTCAGCAAGACTGGAAAGAGTTGTGTTCTACTTTCATCAAGTAGTATGGGTTGAATTCTCAGTTTGAAGTTTCTCTCCAGGAGTTACAAAATACAATGCAAAGATCTGATGAATCCTTCGTGAACTTCCTGACTAGGTGGAGAGGAAAGTTGTCCCAAATGAAACACAGACTTGCAGAATTTGATAAGCTAATCATAGCCATAAAAGCCTGCATTCCACCTCTGGCCGACAAATTGAAAGACATGGGTATAAGGGACTTCAAGGAGCTTTACCGCTTTGGAGTGCAAGTTGAGGCTGACTTGAATGAAAGCACTCATGAATAATTATCATTGTCAGTCTTGGTTGTAATGACTTTGAACAGTATTTTGCTGCAACATTTCCTTTTATGTTAATAGATGTCTGATTGCCTAATTTACATGAGTATGAACTTGTTATGATTATGCATGCAATCTTGTGCTTGAATGAGAGAGAGATTTAAAAGAAAAAGAAACAAAAAAAACAAAGTCAAGGGGACTAGATGTAAATGTCAGAATTGACTTTTAATTTCCCTTTGACACTTTCAAACTCAGCTTTTCCTGAAACAAATTCCTCATATTCACCAGAGAAAAGAAAATGAGAGGAAAACAAAAAAGAAAACGAGGGGAAATAAAAGGAAGAAAATCTCTGTTGTGCTATCAACATTCGAAAAGCCGATTCTTAGTAATCCTTTGAAAGTCCTTATTCTGAAATAAAATTCCCACCCACTATGAGCTAAAAAATAGTTGATTGGAAAACCCGCAAAGGGCTGATCAATAACAAGCGTAAGATAGATGCCTAATTTTAACAAACGAGTAATCATGTGAAGATAGACATGACCGACATAATGTTAGCACGTGAAGTGTCAGACATGGATTCATTAGTTTCACAGCAATCAATAATGTGAATGACAATCAGCAACAAGAGTATTAAGAGATCAACGGCTAAAGTGACAGTATGGACATCGAGCATAATAGAGTAGTGGTTATTCATCAGCATGAATTTGCAACCACTCAGCTAGGTTGAAAACTTCTAGAAAGGGAGCGATCTAGGCAAAAGAGGGAAAATAAAAAGAAGAAAAATGAAAGACCCAGCTAGGTTAAACTCATAGAAAGGGAGCGGCTTAGGCAAAAGAGGGAATATAAAATGAAATCGGTTGCATTTTCATTCTAAGAAGAACAGTTCAAGAAATCAGAAGATTCTATTTTGTGGTGCAGGAGTGAGAGGGTCTATCAATTCCTCAACTGGAGGCAGATTTTAAGATCATGCGACATATGAACCTCAAAAGCAACAGAAGCTAGGGGGCAAGCAGAGTTTCCTTTCCACACTGAGGGTTGAGTATTACCATCCTACGGTAGTAAGAGATTCCGAGGAAGCAATTAAGCTGGGGGCATGTATTGTTATCATAATCCCTAATTGATCATGAGAAGGTCCTAATGTCTATTCTATTTGGATAGACTCAACTTTTTGAATTTGGATTCTTTGATGGAAGGAGGGGTAGCTCCCGAAGATTGGCTTTAAACAAAAAAGGCATTTGGCTAAGTTACTCAAGATTTCTTATTTTCAATTCATGCATACATGGAATCATTTTGTAAAAGACATTCATACTCAGGTGTATTAGAATCATGCATATCTTTCACAAAACAGTGCACATGAGCTTGTGTTATCAAATCAGTTTTTGAAAGCTTTCAAAGAGCACGATCATGCATACATCAGTGTTGAACTTCTCTGAATATGTGTCTTCCAAGAGTGAGCTAGCTCAAGTAGTATAGGATGCAATTTTGTTTTGTTATCTGTCTTCACCTGATGCCCCAGAGGCTACAAGGTATTTGATCTTACCTGACGCCCCAAAGGCTACATGGTATTTGTTGTTGACCTTACCTGATGCCCCAGAGGCTATATGGTATTTTTTTTATTCGACGTCGCCTGATGCCTACATGGCTATATGGCTCTTGTTGTTTATTTTCGCTAGTTGCTTATTTCTACCCGTCGTTTATTTCTACCTGTCGTTTGTTTCTACCCGTTGATTGTTTCCACTTGGTATTTATCTTGCCTAATGCCTCTCGAGGCTACACGGCGTTTGTTGTTTATTTTGCTTGCTGCCTGTAAGGCTATATGGCACCTGTTATCTGTCTTCGCCTGACGCCCCCATAGGCTGTATGGCACACTTTTGATTGTTGTGTTGTTTGTTCTGCCAGACGCCCCAGAGGCTATATAGCATTCTTAGTTGACCTTGCCTGAAGCTGAAAGTGGTTATATAAGGCTTCCATCTGGTATGGCGAGATTGTTTTGAGGGACTGCCTCTCAGGCCAGAAAAACCCAAGGATGATGGCGTGAGTTTCCTAATTTCAAGGACTGCCACTTAGACCAGGAAAACCCGAGGATGACAGCGTGAGTTTCCTATTTCAGTTGAGGGACTGCCTCTCGGGCCAGGAAAACCCGAGGATGAAGGCATGAGTTTCCTGTGTTAGAACATATAGGGACTACCTCTCGAGCCAAGAAAACCCGAGGATGACGGTATGAGTTTTTTGTATCAGAACAGAGGGACTGCCTCTCGGGCCAGGAAAACCCGAGGATGATGACATGAGTTTCCCATGTTAAAACAGAGGGACTGCCTCTTGGGCCAGGAAAACCTGAGGATGACGGCGTGAGTTCCCCGTGAGTGACGAGTTGCACTTGGCAGAGTTCCTGAAGATCACGGTTGAAGAAATGACTGGTCGGGTTATATCCCCGAAGTCTGTGATTATTGAATGACTAATCGGGCTAGGAAAACCTGGGATTTGAATTTCAGATTGAAGAAACCCCCTCTCGAGCGAAACTTAGGAAATCATGTATGTTGTTGTAATTTCTTTTGGGTCGTGCATGTGATTTTCTCAAAAAATTGTCATGGTATGCATATGGTTTTTCGAAAAAATCAGGGGGTAAATTGTAGACACCTGGTTCGATCGGCCCACGATAGGGGACGAACTAGGGATGCTCGATTTAGCTGGCCTGCAACCAAGCCCAATAATGAGAATTGCAAAGCTTGAGTGCAAGAGAAGAGCTCGAATTTTCAAAAGAATGAACTTAGGAGTTTAGAAG
The DNA here is from genome assembly GCA_949634005.1 of Mallotus japonicus. NCBI lineage: Eukaryota > Viridiplantae > Streptophyta > Magnoliopsida > Malpighiales > Euphorbiaceae > Mallotus > Mallotus japonicus. The sequence goes on along the minus strand of CATIWK010059061.1, from coordinate 11,293 downwards.
CCCAAAACCAGGCTCAAAAACTCGTCCAAAATAGCCCGTATAGCCTCGGCCCATCAGATCCAATGTAGGGTCGGGCTAGAGAGGCGATGCCTCTATACAGAGGTGATCGCCTTATCGTAGAGGCATCGCCTTTGCAACGGCCACTTATTTCTGCATTGAATGCAGAAGTGATTGTGGCAGCTACTTAGTGGGGACCACACCTTACCTCTTTGCATTTTCAGACATGAATGCTTGAATTTGGAGGCAAAAAGAAGCCTAAGAATTAGAGAAATGAGGATGGAAAAGGAAAGGGGGTGTCCCATTAAGGGTGAGTAGGTTAAAAAAGAGGAGAGAGGGCATTGGGAAAGGGGATTTTAGCAACCATTAGCAAAAAAAAAAAAGAGGGAAGACTACTGGGAAGAGAGAAGGAGAGAACTCTGAAGAGAAGAGGAGAAGCTCTTGAGAAAGGAGAGGGGAACCAAGCTCTAGAGTACCATTTTCTTGCAAAGAAAAGGGTGAAACCTTGCATTAAAGCAAAGTTCAACACTTAAAGTTCATCTTTGAGGGCAAACCATTTTTGAAAAGCTCACATTTCAGTAATAATTCTCATACTATCATTAGTAGCATTGCATGTTTATGTAGGATGTGATTTGCTTGTTTTATTGAACATATCTTAAAGCTATTGCTTTAGAAGTGTGTTATACCATATGTTAAGCGTGATTCATTGAAGTTTTAAGCATAGGTGTAAGTGTCATTTGTGTACTCTGATTCATGCTTGCTTGAGACTAAAGTTTTTGTTGTTTTGAGAGTCCCTGTGCCTGTTCATCAGGCTACGCCTCTTCAAAGAGGCGATCGCCACTCTAACAAGGTGATGAACAGCCTTGTTTTGAGTCCTTTTTTGTATTTCTACATGATTTCTATGAAAGGTTAGGTTCTGTACATTCTTGATTTGTCATGCAAGATCGTTTTGATATCTGTCTAGTATTAGAGCTCATGTGTTTAATTTCCTCATTTAAATGTATTTAATATGACCTATAAATTCACTCAATGATCTATTTAGAGTTTATTCTTTTGTGCTTTGGGAGATTAACTTTTGCTTATTGCAGAAACCCGGAGTGATTCTCTAATTAAAGGGAGTTTATTCCTCTTAATTAGTTCTTGAGAGTATTTATGGCAGTTTACTTTCTGTATATTTCTGGTTTATTTTCTGTGTATTATCTGTATATTATGGTTTATTTCTAGTATGTTTTCAGTTTATTTATTGTTTATTTGAAACAAAGTGTTGTAATCATTAATCCTCCTCCCTGTTTATTCGAAATGTATGGTTGTAATTCATTATTTTTGATGAATGTCGGGACTAATTACATGAAATGGGATTAATGTGCAAACTTGAACTTAAGTGTAAAACTTGAACATTGTTTGAAGGCAACCAATATTTGCATGTTAATAAGGAGATAATTGAATAATTAAGGGTAATAAATCATGAAACATAAGCAGAGGCCAATCACAAGGTTAGGTGGATATTCAAACATCCATACCCAGTTTCCGAACTCGTTCTCTGATGACGGCTTCTGGGAATCTCCGTGGAATCCAGTTGCTGTACAAGTGTATCCCGGTTCTTATCCAGGTGGCGACTCCATCTCCGAATAGGCTTGTTAGACCTATCTCGTATTTCCTAGTGGGTCTTGAGCCCACACAGTGTCGTGGTTGCTAACACTTAGGCGCACGCTGAACCCCGCCGCCTACAATTAGTTTTACCTGTTTGGTGTAAATTCATATAAATGATTATAGGGTTGGGAACCTGCTATTTAATTTATATTATCATTTTGATGATGTACAAACAATTGGATTATATATGACAAATTGCAAGACAAATTGCAGATTGATTAATTGGCTAATTAGGATATATGATAGTCAATCTTTTGTTGATGTGATATAATTAAAAAATATGCATAATCAAATTTACATCCAAAATACATCATATAATTGGGAATTTGGCAGGCTATCTCATATAATATTTTGACTTTGCAGAAGTAATTTCAAATTTTATTGTCTCTTATATTTGACCCATTTAATTTCTCAAATCTTCAATCGTTTAGCATTGTTAACCTGTTCCAATCTGCAAAACTTGATTTTAGCTTCAAACACCAATCCTTCTTGCTCATACTCAAATTTCCAAATCTTGGTTTTTGTCCTTTGTCTGAATCATGAGCTTCGTGGGTTCATTTGCGATTCTTGATTTTTTCCCTCGTTTATGGGATTGCATGAAGGGGCTTGCGGATTTAATTTATAAACTTGAAGAAATTCTCACTTCACTCAAGAATGATTGGCAAGAACTGAAGGCAGTGAGGAACAATTTGAAGAGAAAGGTCGAGATTGCTGAACAACAACAAATGACATTGCTGGATGTAGTAGACACATGGATTTCAATGGTAGAAGCCATGTAAACTGAAATTGATGAGCTTATTACACAATCTGATCAACAAATTCAGAACCAATGCCTTGGAGGATGCTGTCCCAATAACTGCTGGTCCAGCTACAAGTTAGGGAAGAAAGTCACTAAGAAGCTAGAAGATGTTAAGAACTTAAGGAGTAAAGGTGATTTTAGTCAAGTGGCAGATAGAATCCCTATACCTTCAGTGGATGAAATACCCAGTTCCTCTACTGTTGGCTTGGAGTCCACCTTTGATAAGGTCTGGGGATGTCTCATGCAAGAAGAGGTGGGAATCATCAGTTTATATGGGATGGGAGGTGTGGGGAAGACCACCCTCTTAACCCAAATCAATAATCAATTCCTCAAATCTAGCCATGATTTTGGAGTGGTGTTTTGGGTTTTGGTGTCTCAAGATCTTAATGAAGAAAAAGTTCAAAATGAAATTGGGAAAAAGTTAGGCTTTCATGAAGAGATGTGGAAATCAAAAAGCCTAGAAGAGAAGGCCAAAGATATTTTTAGAGTTTTGAACAAAAGAAGTTTTATTTTTGGATGATATATGGATGAGAGTTGATCTACTGAAGCTAGCGTGCCACTTCCACAAACAGAAAATGGGTCCAAGCTAATATTTACGACAAGATATGAGGATGTTGGTAGGAATATGGAAGCGCGAGAGAAGTTTAAGGTCGAGTGTCTGTCGCAAGCTAAAGCATTGGACTTGTTTAAACAAAAGGTTAGGGAAGAAAATTTTAATTCTCATCCTGAACTCGCTGAAATTGTTGCCAAGGAGTGTAAAGGTTTACCGCTTGCACTACTTACAGTCAGTCGGGCCATGGCTTCCAAGAAGACAGTCGAAGAATGGAACCACGCAATTACAACACTTAGGAGATATGCTGCGAAATTTTCAGTATGCCAGATGAAGTCTATGGTCTATTTATTGGAGCAAGAAATGGGACTAATCCCACATTGAAAAAAAGAAGAAAAGTAAAGTGGCATATAATTAACAATAAGCAACCATCCAAATAGGCTAAGGCCTTTTGGTGGTGTGCAAGTTCTTGGTTGTAGGCCCATTCAAGCATTTTGGGCTCGATCGTTGATTTCGATTTTGTTCTCTGTCTGTGCTCAGCTAAACACTCATCCCGGTATGTGGCCCGAGCGTTCGTGGTCCGTCGGTGGACAACCTCTTGAATAATATTTCAACATGGTATTAGAGCCCATAAGTTGCCTAACAGGCCAAGAAGATTCTGAAGGCCCATGTGGACGTTGAAGTCCCAAATTAGAGGCCTGTGTTGACCCCTGGCCCAAAAACTAATGGCTCGAGTTGATGTTCAGAAGCCCAAGGATCAACCTAAACAAAAGAGGTTGAACTTGAAGATTTGAGAGGCCCATGGATTGTTTGAAGACTGGAAGAGACCACACAGGTCTAGGCTAGTTAAGTTTGAAAGCTTGAGGCGGTTTGGAGACTGAGGTTCAAATCAATTATGTTGAGGCAAGTGACAACTAGGCCCAAAGAGAGTAAGCCAAGTTGCACTTAAGGGGGACTGTTGGAGCAAGAAATGGGACTAATTCCACATTGAAAAAAAGAAGAAAAGTAAAGTGGTATATAATTAAGAATGAGCAACCATCCAAATAGGCTAAGGCCTTTTAGTGGTGTGCAAGTTCTAGGTTGTAGGCCCATTCAAGCATTTTGGGCTCGATCGTTGATTTCGATTCCGTTCTCGGTCGGTGCTCAGCTCAACACTCATCCCGGTATGTGGCCCGAGCGTTCGTGGTCCGTCGGTGGACAACCTCTTGAATAATATTTCAACACTATTAAGGTTCAATTACGATAGTTTATCTAGTGAGAAACTTCAATTTTACTTTCTATACTTTTCATTTTTCCCCGAAGATTATGTCATTGGAAAGTGTGAGATTATAGAGTATTGGGTTGGGGAGGGAATTCTTGTTGAAAATGAAAGCATAAAAGATGCTCGAAACAGAGGACATGACATTATTGGCACTCTTATTAATGCTTGTCTATTTAAGATTGTAAATGAAAATTATGTAAGAATGCATGATGTGATTCGTGATATGGCACTATGGATAATTCGAGAATGCAAGGAGGTAGAGGGGAAGTTGTTGTTCCAATCACCAATCATTGCTATAGAAAATGATGATGGAAAATGGAGGCAAGTGGAGAGGTGATCAATGATTGATAGTAGTATCGAGCAATTAATTATATCTGTTTCATGGCCCAATCTGATGACTTTGATTCTCAGGAAATATGGTTTGAAGAGGATTTGCAGTGACTTTTTCCAATCTATGCCTTGTCTAAAAGTCCTTGACATGTCGCTTAACGATTTGAGGGAGTTACCATTGGGAATTTCAAATGTAGTTTCGCTAGAATATCTTGATCTTTCCCTCACAAACATTGGAAGCCTACCAGCCGAGTTGAAAATGTTAAATTCTATATGTTGCAAAATAAAGTCATCAAGATTTCTATACAAAGAGAAGATGCAACCCTTAAACAATTCATGAGAATTTAGAATACATATAATTCATGGTTTAGTTGAAGATACTTACCTGATTTTGCATCCATCAGTTTCAGCTAGCAAAACAAAGAGAAAACTAGGAGAAGAAGATGAAGTTTTGCACTAAGAGCTTCCTTTTCTTTCTCACTCAACTCTCTTTGATGGATGTCGGCTACAGCAGATATTTCTTAACCAAAGTAGCCTTATCTTTTGTTTTTTACATAAAACTTAATTTTTAAATAGAGTGAAAAGGAGACTTAGCCCAACATTATGTAGTAAGTCCATGGGCCGCCACCATCATGAGCCTATGGACTTCTACGGCCTACACCATTGAGACCAAGCCCACTTATTATTGAGTAGAGTCCAAAGCAATCTTATATAAACCAATTTATTTTATTGTATAACCCATAATTAATAGAGCCCACAATAAAATTTACAACATTCTCCCACTTGGGCGATGTTAATTGTAGATTTCATAACAAAATACAAACATTAAGGATATCCATTCTCTGTTTATATAAAGATGACTCTAGAGCACTGTTCTGTCTAATAGAATCTCTGATATGGAATCACAGCGGAAACTACATCATAAAGTAATATAGAACCTTCCATGATCACACATATAAAAAATTCTATTCATATGAACATGACGTGAAAGTGTGGCAAGACATGATAACACATTCATAAAATTCAATAAATATGTGTTACTTATCTTGTCAGTCAACGATTTCTTATCTTTATGCAGCACAAGCACGCATCAGAAATCATCTTTAGGTTTGTGTGTCCTTATAATAACTTTAATATCTCGAGATAAACTTTTTGTGTTTCAATGACATACAAATTTGGCTATTAACATTTATGCCTCATAGCCACTTGCGTAAGATTAACACAAATCCTAAGTCTTTATTTAATAATACCTTTTATCTTGATGCATTAAAATAGAAAATATTTCTTTATTATTTTAAGTCATCAAGTACATCAAACATATATACATATGTATATATACATACATTATAACTTACTGTAGAGTTATTATACCTCCCACTAACTAAGGGTATTATGAAACTTAGCCAAACCCATAGATAATACATGTTTCTGATACACATTGGGTCGGAGTCCCTTTGTTAGAGTATCAGCAACCATATCTTCTGTACTGATATGCTCTACAGTAACGTCACCTTTCTTTACAAGCTCTTTCACGATCAAATATTTTATTTCCATATGTTTAGACCCTGAGATGTTTTTGTTATTTCTCACAAATAACACGGTCGCCAAATTGTCACAATACAACAGTATGGGTCTAGTGATGGAATCAATAATTAACATTTCACTGACTGATGTTTTGAAGCCAAATAGCTTGAACAACTGCTCCATAACTTGCTACAAATTCAGCATGCATCGTGGAAGAGGTTATCAATGTCTATTTGACACTTTTCCATGACACTGCTCCACCAACAAACATAAAAATGTAGCCTGATGTAGATTTTCTATCATCTAAGCAACAAGCAAAGTTGGAGTTTGTAAACCTTACTAGTTCAAGATTGTCAACTTCTTTGTATGTCAACATATAGTCTTTTGTCCCCTTTAAATATCTCAAAACTCTTTTAGTAGCTACCCAATGGCCTCTCCCAGGATTCGATAAATATCATCCTAAGACTCCAACAACATATACAATGTCAGGTCTAGTGCATACTTGAGCATACATTAGACTTCCAATAACATTTGCGTATGACACTACTTGCATGGTTTCTTTCTTAATTTCATTTTTAGGACATTACGCCTAGCTCAATTTTTCACCTTTAGCAATGGGCACATCACATGCTTTGCAGTCACTCATGTGATACTTTTTCAGCATTCGTTCTATATATACTATTTGAGAAAGACCCAACAAGTTTTGAGATCTATCTCTATGGATTTCAATTCCGAGTACGAAAGATGCATTTCCAAGATCCTTCATTTCAAAATGACTTGACAATCATTGCTTTACTTTATGCAATATGCCCAAATCATTACTTGCAAGTAAAATGTCATCAATATATATATAGTATGAGAAAAACAAATTTACTCCCACTGATCTTAAAATATATGCATCTATCAACATTATTTTCAACAAAACCCATAGAAGATATTATATTATTAAATTTTAGGTACCACTATTGGGAGGCTTGTTTGAGGCCATAAACCGACTTTTTGAGTCTACATACTAGGTTCTTACCATCTTTACAAAACCCTTCTGGTTGAACCATATAGACCTCTTCATTCAATTCTCTATTTAGGAATGTAGTTTTCACATCCATTTGATGTAACTCCAAATCAAAATGAGATACTAGTGCCATGATCACTCTAAAAGTATCTTTGGAAGATACGGGAGAAAAAGTTTCATTATAATCAATTCCTCCCCTTTGAGTGTATCCTTTTACAACTAATCTGGCCTTAAACCACTCTATATTTCCTTTGGAGTCTTTTTGGTTTTGTAAATCCATTTACAGCCAATGGGTTTACAACCTTCAGGCAATTTAACAAGCTCCCACACTTTATTATAATCTATAGAATGCATTTCATCTATCATTGCATCTTTCCACAGATCAGATTGAGGCCTTGTAATAGCTTCCTTATAAGTTTCTGGATCCTGAACATGACCAATGTCATAGTTAGCTTCTCCTAAATAAACCATATAGTCCGAGGGTATAGCAAACCTCCTTGTCCTAGTAGATCTCCTAAGAGGAACTTCAGCAACAATATCCTAAGGTGGAGCTGGAGCACCTTGTGCTTGTTCCTCTATCACAGGAGTTGTAGGAGTCATTATAGGTACATGCCCTAATGTCTCTTACTGTATAGACATAGGAACATATACAATTTTGGTTTGCTGCTCCTTGCTAGTAGCCTTTCGATGATGCACATCATCACATACATCCATTTCCAGAAACTTAGCAGTTTGAGATTCCACAATTCTAGAACCTCCTTCATTACAGTAAAACCTATAACCTTTAGAATGATCTGGGCATCCAACAAAATAGCAACGAGTAGATCTTGATTGCATTTTTCTTTCAGTTGGATTATATAAGCGCACTTCCGAAGGACATCCCCAAACTCAAAAATGATTTAAGCTAGGTTTCCTTCCAGTCCATAACTCAAATGGTGTTTTTACAACAGACTTACTAGGAACTCTATTAAGAATGTACAATGCAGTCTTAATAGCTTCACCCCAAGGATAGTTTGGTAGATTAGTTCTAGACATCATACTTCTCATCATATCCATAAGGGTGCGATTCCATCTTTCGGCCACACCATTCTGTTCAGGGCTACCTGGCATAGTCAACTAAGCAACTATTCCACATTCTTCCAAGTCTTTGGAAAATGGACCTTTAGCTTGTCCACTTACACTATGTCTGCCATAATACTCACCACCTCTATCAGATCTCACATTCTTGATTACTTTTCCCAATTGTTTCTCAACTTCTATCTTAAAGATCTTAAACTTTTCAAAAGCTTTAGACTTTTCTTTAATTAAGAACAGATACCCATATTGAGAAAAGCCATTAATGAATGTTATAAAATATTTATTGTTACATATTGTGGGTGAATAGGGTCCACTTATATCTATATGGATAACTTCTAATAGATTTAAGCTACGCGTAGATCCCTTTTTCTTTATCTTGGTTAGTTTTCCTCTACAACAGTCAACACATGTTTCTAGATCACTAAAGTTAAGAGTAGGAAGAATATTATATTTAATTAATCTTTCTACTCTTTCTCTAGAAATGTGGCCAAGTCTTTTATGCCATAACATAGATTACTTTTCTTTCGTAAGAGGTCTTTTAGCAATCTTATGCTCAACATTATATGAGGTGGAACATACTTTATTTGAAGATAAGCATAATTTATACAAACCATAAGATAAAATACCATTACAAACAACTTTATTGTCATAAAGCACCAACACACTAGAAGGCTTAACCCAAAATTCAAAACCATATTTACCAACTTCAGACGTTGATACTATATTCCTTCTAGCAAAAGGTATATAACACACATCTTTTGAGTCTAGTTTAAAACCAGTATCTAGACTCAAACACACATCTCCTACAAAAAGTACTTCCACCTCTTTATTATCAATGCCTGTGAGCTTTGACTCATCTTCATTTGGCCTTCGCTTGATTATGAACCCTTGCAATATGGTAGCAACATGTTTATTTGCACCAGTATCCACCCACCAAGAACCGGATGTGGTATGAATAAAATTGGATTCATTTATCATGAGAGCCAATGAGTTACCTATATGCTCACGTTTCTCTAACCAAGCTTTATATTTGAAGCATTCTTGTTTTTCCTTTTTTCTTACAGAAAAAACACTTAAGTTCCTTCTTAAAAGGAACTTTAGTAGCACCCACAACATTAGACTGAATAGGTTGTCTAGGATGGCCCTGAACAACAGCAGAAGTAGAGGTCGAAGCAATAAATTTAGATTTCTTACCTTTATACCTTTTAAGAGGTTTAGACACGAGGAGTAATGTGTTCAGATTCTCCTCTTTCAACTTGTCCTCTTTAGCAACACATATGGCAATAAAATCATTTACATTCCATGCTTCTTCCTTCGAATTGTAAGTAATCACAATAATGCCAAGCTTAGGTGACAAAGTGTTCAATGCTTGATGTATAATACAAGCATCGGGAAGCAAAATGTCTAGAACTTTCAGCTTATTTTTTGAATATAGACCATTGTTAGAATGTAATCTCTAACACCTCTAGTGCCAGTATACTTCATAGAGTACAATTGTTTCAGAAGTGAACCAATTTCAGCATTGATTGATACTTTAAACCTCTGGGACCCAGCATTAAGAAAATCTTTTGCTATAGTAGTCGCGGGTAGACCACTAAGCAGATGCTCAGGTATAGACCATTTGATAGTCAAATAGCACATGTGATTCGACTTGTATCATGTTCTATAAGCTCCTTTTCCACATCAGTACTTTCATCAGTGAGATCATTAGGCTTAGGAGTGACCATTGCTAAATCTATGTTAGCTAATTCCATGGCCAACTCCACGTCTCTCTTCCATGATTTATAATTATAGCCGGTCAATATTTCTATAGTAACCGTGTTGTTATTAACCGAAAAGGTGACTAAGAAGAAACAAAGATGCAATTTATTAACATAATAATAGGATAATTACAATACTCCTAGCCATATAGAAGTACTGTTTAATCAAGAATCTTTATACATCATGTCTATGCCTTTAGGCATAATACACAACATGCAGTTAAAGAATTCTTCATATAAGTTCGGTTCAACCATGTTTACAATTTCAACAATTTAACAGCTTTGGGCAGATAAATTACTTAGATTGATTTTGGTTTAATTTCAACAATATCAACCAAATGTCTTATATGTATCATTTCTGAATTTTCGCACATAATAAACACCTTTAGGCAGAATTATTGTGCACTAAATTTAGAAACATCTTTAAACATGTAAGACCTTCATTTCTTATAAAATTAAAAGAAAATGATCACTTTGGCGATTGCAATTTGTCAAAATTTTATTAAAAAATCTCACATCAAGATACATTAGACAATATCCTATATCATTATTTCTTTATGCAATTTTATGGTTTAAGACATGGGGCAAATATGTCTATAAAATTGCTTTCTCACTTGTTATGCTAAAATTGTAATTATAAGATAAATTTTACAATTTATATTTACCTTATAATTTAATTTACATCCTTAATTAATTTTGAGAATAAATTTATTCTCTACAAATAATAATCGTATGCTAAATACATATTATTTTCTTGATGAGATAAATAATTTATCTCAAAATATAATATATGTCTTTAGGATTATATTTTGAGTAAAAATAATATGGGCATAGTAGGTTATGGGCAATAACAACTAGAACATGCCCAATTCACCTAAATATATGCAATTGTTTGGTCCCAAAAAAAAAAAAAACATACAAGATAGGCCCAAATCAAATAATTTATAGCCCTAATTCACCTTAATATAATAAAATTAAAAAAAAAAGGATCCAACATATTATCTTCTTAATTAAGCTACATAGCAGCTCATGGCTACTGCTTTCAAGCAGCACAAGCAATACCAAATATTATCTTTTTTAAGTTAACGTAGGTGCAGATTCAATTGGATAAGGGTGACCATCCCCGGAAAAGATGACTTCTTCCAGAAGATGTGAAACTTCACCGGAAAGACACAAGACTTATCCGGATTTCAATATTTTCCAGCAAAAAGCACAAAAAAAACTCAAAGTTCTTCAATTGAAAACATGCCTAAACATGATTTCAATTCCAAAACATTCAACTAAACAAAGCCAAATGATTCTAAATCCATGAATTCGGCTCTGATACCACATG
>CATIWK010058968.1:0-17650 GCA_949634005.1 Mallotus japonicus | reverse complement strand
AAAAAGGTTCTGTTTTCATTCATATTTCATTTCTGTTATTTATTTAACTATTTTTAATCTGCTGCATTTCTAAAAATTCTAACTCTCTGCTTGTTTATATTCTTTGCAGATCTTGAACTTGTGGGCAGTGGCCCTTCTCTTGCTCAGTTAATAAGCTCACTACATATTTATTGAATTCTCTCTTTTTCTGTGTTGATGTTCTGCCTTATCTTTATGAGTTTGAACATATTAAAGAGGCAATGAAGATGCTTACACCCCTATGATTTTTTTAGATTCAAAGTATGCATGCTTAAGTTTCTTTGGTGGCTTTTGTTTTAGTTTAGTTGCCAGAAATGTGGCTGCATCTTGATGTTGAAAATGCTCTTTTCTGAGCCTCTTTAATATATTTTTGGCAGTGATGATGCTTCCACCCCTCAAATGTTTTCTGATATATATTAGAATGGTCAATTCTGTTTAACTAGGTGGTTGTTTTCCTTGCTGCCAAAAAATGGATAGCTATTCTAAATATGATCTGATTACAAAGCATCCTGAGCCCACTTGTTAACTGCTGCTAGTTTTATTTTCATTTAGTGATCTATATTTTTTTATTCAATTGAAATTTTGCTTCTTGTTTGCAATGTCCCATCTGCAGGTGAAAGACAAACATGATTGCTGCAGACTACAGTTGGTATTTTTTTGGTTTCTGCAGTCTATTTTTTAGTGTTTTTTTGCACAGATGCTACAGCTACATATGTCAATTTTTTTGTATTAGGGTGGAAAGCAAATTCTGAGCCTGCTTTATATTCTTCTTTATTTTTTGTATGCAGCAGAAATGCAGTGCGTTTCCATTATTTTTTGTATCTAAGAATTATACAGCAAATGTATATTTTGGACATCTGACCAAAAAAATGTATATTTTGGACAATATAAATGTATGGGCTTGGCCAAAAAATATTAAGTAAATTAGTATATATAATAAGTATTTATTTTTTTAGCCCAATAACAAAAGCCCGATCCTATTACATTGGCCCAAAAAAGGCCAGCCCATCCGAGCCCAACCCGAGGTCCGACCCGACTCATACCCGACTATCTTCGGTTTCCGAAAAGTCAAATTTTTCCTCTTCAGCCGGTCGGTTCGGTCCTTCAAAATCTCTTCCGAAATCCAATCGGTTTTGACGGTTCCACCACCCGACCCGACCGACCCGCCCGATGCTCACCCCTAACCGTGTGTGTGTTAAGTGTTAAATTTTCAAAAAAAAAAAAACTCTAAAATAAAATCTATATATTAAAATATCATTGAAATTAAAAAAAATTATATTAATAAAGAGAAATTACTATCAAAAGATGAGTTTACCTTGATTGTGAATAATGCAAAAAGGAAATGAATTATTCTTTGCTTGATTGTGACAGACATAGTGTTTTAAAAAAATTAAGAGTTACTTTTTCCTCAACAATTGAGAAAGAAACAACTCAAATTTATATGAAATATGCTTAACACTTTAAACATCAAATTTGATTAAAACTTTTTCATTTTATAGCATTTGAAAGGTATCATTAGTAAAAATATATGAAACAATTAAAAGAATGAAATTAAAAGGCTTATTATAACTTAGCATTAATTACATTATTTAATTTATATAACTTACTATTTAATAAAAATATAACCAAAAATTATATATTATGTAACTTATACAAGTTATACAAGTTACTATTTAATTAATGGTAAAGATAGAAAATAAATAATTTAATAAAGTAGTAGATAATACTATGAAAAATTATTATTATAGTTTGAAAGCACCACAATTGAAAGAAATGATAAAAAAAAAAAAGACATCCATGTAGGAGAGAAATTATAATATACTTTAGTTTTTACATATATATTTATAATTTTAAACATCAAATTTGGTTAAAACTCTTTCATTTTATATTATTTGAAAAGTATTATTGAGGAATATATATGAGATAATTAAAATAATACAATCAAAGATATTTTATTTAATTCATATAACTTACTATTAAATTGAAAAAACAAACAAAGATTTTTTTGTAACTTGTTATTTAATAATATTATGTAACTTACTATGCAATAAATGATAAAGATAAAAATAAAATAAATAATATAATAAAGAAAAAATTGTATCTTATTATTCATTATGTAATTTATATAACATATTATTCAATTAATGGTAAAGATAGAAAATAAATAATTTAATAAAAGAAAAAAATTATGAGAAATTGGTATTAGAGGTTGAAACTTGAAAGCACCATAGTTGAAAGAAATGACTTTAAAAACAAAATATGCATCCATATAGAAACGAGAAACTTTTGTTATACCTTAATTTTCATTATATATATATATATATACACACACATAGATACTAGGTCTAATTCATTCATGATTTTTTTTTTCATTTTATCGCCTAACTCATAAATTGGCCATTTAAACATTTTAATTAGCTAAAAACAAGACTTATTAACAATATTTTAGCACTATTTAAAATGTATAAATGATTTTTTTAACTTAAAACAAAACTATTTAAACATATAAATTAATTGACAAATATTTATAAATTATATTTTTAATAAATTAAAGTGTTAAACTAATTAATTTTTAAGTTAAAAAACCAAACTAGAAGAACACAATAAGTTTAAGGGATTTTAGATGCAAACAAAAATAGTAAACTATAAATTGGCTATACGTACGTACATATATTTATTTTATATAAATAAAAAAATTAATTTTATTTACATAAATACACATCTATATTGCCATAGATACATTGAGTGGTGATTTTCCAACAGACAAAAGAAACTAAAAAAAAAAAGAAAAAAGAAAAAAAGAAAAGGGTTATCTTTGCAAGGAAGAACCCACAAGTCTAAAAAGGCTACACTGTGTCTCTCTTCTCTTGTTTATGAAAAAAAGTGTCTGAAAAGGATAGATAATGTCTGTCTGTTGTCTGTGTAGTCTCCATTCTCCAAGTGAAAAACAAGAAGCAAACATGCATCTGCTGCAACCATTCCAACTACTCACCTTTCTTCATCTTTAGTCTCTTTTCCATATGTCATGCTTCTGTCCAGTTCTTTACTGTATATTTTTTCTTTCTGAAAAAAGGTTAATTAGAGTTTCTTTTTGTTTTTACCCTTTTTGGTTGCAATTGCCAATTTATTGAGCTAGAGCTCGAAAAAACACTCAAGGACTTGACATTGCCAGTAAAGAGGTATTGTTTCAACATGGTTTTGGAGGAAAAGTATACTCCGGTCTCTCATTTGCAGTTTTATCAGTTTATTTTTCCTAATTTAAAATTAATTATTTTACATATTAATTTATTAAAATATAATTTTTGAATACTTTTTTTATCCATTTATAAAAATATTATTTATATACCTCAAATAGTATTAAAAATGTTGACAAGTTTTACAAAGATATTAACATGTCTATAAATTTATAAATTAAATGAGTAAATTGATAAAAGGTGCCAAGTTTAACAAGCTAATAATATATTAAGTTTTTTTTTAAGAAATTAGCCACTTTTTATTGATTAGAAAATAATAAAATAGTAATACATATAAATTATCTTAAATTATATTATTGTTAATTTATAAAATCTATATATATATATATATATATATATTCATTTTTATTAAAATACATATGTTTTATTTGATATGAAATATCTTAATTCTATTACCTGAAACAAATCAGTTTTCCAAAATTCAACATCTTCGTTTCTCGGAATGTGGATCCAGACTTGGCTTTGGAGTTGTCTAGAATGTCCGGAATGCAACTGGTTAGTAATATGGGTAAATATCTGGGTGTGCAGGCTATCCATGGTAGGGTGTCCCAAGGTTCCTTCAAAGGGGTGTTGGATCGAATTTCTGCCCTTCTTGAAGGTTGGAAAGCTAAATGTCTTTCGTTCGCTGGTCATGCTACTTTGGTGCAATATGTCTTAACCACTATTCCGTGCTATGCCATGCAAACCATAACTTTTCCTATTGGAGTTTGTAAAGAGATTGAGAAGCGTTGTAGACAATTTCTTTGGAGTGGGGCTAATGTTGACAAAAGAAGGCCAAGTCTGATCAATTGGCATCAAGTCACTTTGCCAAAAAGCTTAGGAGGGCTTGGCATTCGCAATATGCATCGTACCAACATCGCCTTTCTTACTAAATTGGGATGGCGTCTCATGAAGGAACCTAACAGCTTGTGGGCTCAGGTAGTGGGAAACAGATATTTTCGTCTTAATAAGACAGTAGATGGTATTCAGAAATGCTCTAATGCTTCCATCATTTGGCAAGGCATTGTTAAAGTGGGGTTTATTTTGAAGAAAGGTTCAAGGATGAGAGTGATTAATGGTAAGCTTACAAGGTTCTGGTTGGACCATTGGCTGCTCCCACAACCTCTTATTTATTTTGCTCAGATGGATATCTCTTTGTCGGACCAGTTTAAGCTCGTGGCTAATTATTGGGTTGCAGGCCATGGTTGGGATTGGTGCTCTTTAAATCCTTGGTTGCCTGCAGATGTGAGAGCTCGTCTCTCTGCTTTTCTTGTGAGAATTAATGCAGATGAGTCTGATTCTATGTGTTGGTCCTTATCTCCTAATGGCTATTTTACTGTCAAATCTGCTTATGAAATTCAAGTAGGTGATTATGTGGCTTCCTTTAATGACTTATGGCAGAGAATTTGGCGTCTTCAGACCCCTCAACGAATCCGCTCTTTTTTCTGGCTTCTTTGTCATGGGAGAGTGATGAGTAATGCTTAGCGGGTTAGGAGAGGACTTGCATCTAATCCTTGTTGTGAGTTCTGCTCTCAAACTGAAGAGACTTTGACTCATATCTTTCGGGACAGCCCTTTGGCTAGTAAGGTTTGGTCTCTCTTCGTTGATCCTTCAACTCTTATGTGTCATCAATCTCTATCTTTTATGGATTGGATCAAGTTTAATTTATATTCTAGGCGGTAAACTTCTAATGTGTTAGGATGGGCTGATCATTTTGCTATTGTTGTTTGGTGGTTATGGAAATGGCGTTGTGGTCGTGTCTTCCGTAATGAGGAAATTCCTTTAAATAACAAAGCAGCATGGTTAAATTAGGCTTTATTTGAAGTAAAGAATGCTATGATGGTTCAAAAGTTTGTGTTTTTTAATAATATCAAGCAGACTATTCTTGTTAATTGGTTGCCTCCTAATGAAGGTTTTGTGAAGCTTAATACTAATGGCTGTAGTAAGCTTAATGCTGGTTTTACGGGTGGTGGAGGAATTCTTCGGGACTGTAACAGCATATGGCTGGGTGGATTTCATATCAACATTGGGGCCTGTGATGCAATTGGTGCTGAATTATGGGCAGTCTTGCAAGGCTTATCTCTGGCATGGGATAAAGGCTTTCGCAAGGTGAATGTGGAAGTTGATTCTAGTACGGTAGTTCATTGGCTTAATGGCGTTTCTGTTTGTGAGAGTCTGCATGCTAATATTGTTTATGCTTGCTTAGATTATATTAAAAGGGAATGGTCAGTGACAGTGGTTCATGTTTTCCGTGAGGCAAATCAAGTTGCTGATTGCCTAGCTTCCAAAGCTTTGGATCTTCCGATGGGAATTAAAGAGCTTGATTTCGCGCCCAGTTACATTTTTCCTTTGCTGTTTACGGATCAGGTGGGGGTGGCTTGCCCTCGTCGTGTTGCTGCTGCTTAGGTCCTTCTGCACAAGTGTTTATGTCTTATTTTCTTTTTGGCCTTTGGCCCCCCTCTGTATCTAAAAAAAAAAAATCTTAATTCTATTACATTTGAAAGATTACTTTTCCTTTCCATAAAAAAAAAATTTTATTTTAATGAAACATCCTCTTTTTATTGAAATAATAACACCCTTTCCGTTTTATATTTAACGTAAAAGGTAAAAAAATATGTAACTTTTCAACTATTTTTATTTTTCTTTTCTTTATTTATTTAATTATTATTATTACTATACATATTAATAATATATATATATATATATATATATATATTCTCTCATTAAAAAGAATCAAATAAAATTATAACAAAATTTTTGAGTTTTCACTTTTAGATTTGATTAATTTGTAGTTTTTAATTATTAAAATTATTTAAAGAATTATTTTAAAATATGTATATTATTTACAGTCCGTGTAAAGTGCGGATTGACAAATAGTTAAATTTAATTCTAATTATACATCATAAGATAGAATATTGAATAGTCAAGTGCTATAATTTGTCTCCAAATATTAATAGATATCCTTATCTATTCTCTCCTCAACTTAAAAAAAAAAAAAAAAAAAATCTACATCGCAAGAGCTTAAGTGACATAAGTTGGGTAGATGGGCTTAACTTCCTTATGGAGCCCCAAAGAGAAAGACTTTTACATGGACAGTCGCTTATTCTTATTACAGTCCAATACCTCACATGAATTGTGAAATTTTGGCAATTATTTTGTACTATTTACATGCATTTTTTTGGGGTAATTACAAACAAACAAACAAAAATTATAATTTTTGATATTTTTAATTTTAAATAATTAAATTTTTAATTTTTAAATTATACAAATTTTATCATCATGTGACTTGTTGAACAAAAAATTAACTTAAGTTAAACAGGTCATTTTACTCTTAAAAAAAAAACATAAAAATGGATGTGCTCCAATCATAATTTTCTTGTAGATTTCTTATTAAAAATTATAAATTTTTAGGGTAATTAGAGTCAAATGAATTTTAAATTCCAATAATTCAGATAAAAAAAATTATCGTAGAGTTCATTCTAAAAATACTAAAATTGAAAAGCCACAAAAACAATTGAAAAAAAAATATTGAATTATAATGTATGGTATAAATGGAGTACTTGCAAGTGTAGGAAAATACCTCTCTAGAATTTTGTTAATAAAATTGTAGCTTGCTTTGTTGCTTGATATCTTCCAAACAAGGACTTAGTATTTTAGCTTGTGTCATTTTGCAATAACATTTTATTGCAATTTGGACCTCTTTTTAATTCATGTTCCATAATAATTATTAGTCCCATTTGATTTATTATAGAGTTTTAATTGCACAGGTCAATTTCACATGCTACATCTTTTTGGAATAATTTAATTTCTTTTAAAATATTCTTTCATTAAATGAACCATGTGTTTGAAACATTGAAATTAAGATATATTAATCATGAATCCATATTTTACATGAACTATAAATAATATACATATTTTAAAATAATTTTAATAAATTAAAACTATAATTTAAATATGAAAATGAGAATTTTAAAAGTCATTGCAATATTTTATTTTATTATTTTTATTAAGAGTATATATATATATAGTAATAATAATAATTGAATAAATAAAAATAAAATAAAATAATAAAATAATTGTTAAAAAAGATGTTTTAGTTAGAATAAAAGATATAATTTTTTATGGAAAGAAAAAGTAATATTTTGAATGTAATAGAATTAGAATGTTTTACATAAAATAGAAGATGTGTATTCTAAAAAAAGAGTTTTTATATTTTTTATAGAAAATATTGTGAATTTTAATAACTCAACACATAAGTGTTTAAGGGTGAATGTTAAATTATGAAGATGAAACTTGTTAAATTTTGAATTCAATGACTTTAAAGCTCACTTAATATATATATATATATATATATATATTGAAACATAATTGTTTTTAAATTTTGTAAATAAACGATAGTAAAATTTAAATTTTTATACCTTTGAAAATTTTAAATAACAATAGTAATTAATCTCTTTTAGATTTTTTAAGGAAAAAAGATAAATTGTTCATTTGTTGAAATTAAAAAATATATATTGATGATGAAATAATATAAATATAAGTAAAATCAATGCGTACCCAAACAAAATTATATTAATAAAATCTATTAATTGCATTGATATATTTTTTTAACATACAATAAATTTGATTAACCGTAAATCGACACTATAGTCTTTAAATAAATTCCATTATAAAAAATATTAGTATAACTTTTAAGACGAAACGATATTTGAAATCCATAAAGGACTAACAGATTAAAGAAAAAAGATAATAAAAAATCACTGTAAATTTATTTCAAAATCAAAATTTTTAAGAAAAAATAAAATGAAAAAAGATTACAATTTACTCTTTCAAATATTTTTAGAAAAAAATGATTGTTAAACTTTTTTCAATTTATTTAGTAGTAATATTGTGTTATACAATATGATAAATGTATAAAAATGAGAATTTAGATTGTTAAAAAAAGAAGAGAATTTAAAGAATTATTTATTTTGACAAAATTTGAAAAATTATTTATTGTAAAATAGAGGGAGTAACATTTTTTATGAAATTATATTGTTGAGTGTGTGGACCCACATGAACCGAAATCTAAAGTTAAGACATCAATGATGTCATTAGCTGACTCCGTCCGTCAAGGCGGTGACCTAGGAAAACCATTCCCTACACAATCCCCCACATTAAAAATTTATTTCACCAATCCAACGGGTAATGTTGCACCGAATATACCATCCCTTTCATCTAAACCGTTCATTTGGATCCTCGGTTTCCTTTTTTTTTTTTTTGGGAAAGAATCCTCGGTTTCACATTGCACGTCTGAAGCAATTACAAATTTACAATAGGTCAATACAAGGGACACGCTTACGAGTCCTCTAATCCCCCACTCTCCTTGACATACACGCGCGTATTTCATTGGCTGTCTAAAGATGGTTCCCATAAAAAAACACGGAGTTATGCGTGGGACGTGGTAAACAAATAGATACGTGGCGGGATATTACTGGTTTGTCTTCCACAATTCTGTGACGAACTGTTTTAACCGATATACGACATGTAAAATATATAAATGGTGAAAATATTACAAATGGTGATTGATTGTTTACGTTAATGCCCACTCCACCTAATGAGAATTACAATAATACCATCTTTTGTAAAATTCATTCAAAAAGTCGTGTTATTTAATCAGGGTGTAATGGAGCTGAGTCGAGTCAATACATTACCCAGTTCGAACTCGACTCAAACTTCATCGAATTCTTTTTTGAATTTTGAACTCGATTTAATTAAATAATTTATATACTCGAGTTTGATTTGATTAATTAAATAATATTTGTAAAATTTTAAAAATATATTTTAAAATATTCAAACTCAACTCAAGTTTGAATTTAACTTGATTCGATAATATATATTTATAATATTATATTAAAATAAAAAAGTAAAATAATAAATATACACAATTCGATTAGGGCTTGATTAAGTGATATATTTAGGAGTTCGAATTCAATTCGATAGTCTATTTAAGTAATTCAATCTCGACTTGACAATGATCGAATCGATTTTGAATTTTTTTCGATTCAATTTTGAGTAGCTTGCAAGTCGGTTTAACTCGGTTATACCCTTATGTCAGATGGAAGGTTATTACCTACATCAAATATATTATATATGGTAGAATTTATAGCATATTAGTAAATATTTTACACTTAATCAACAAAAATGAGATATATATTTTTATGTCATAAATTTTATCGTTTTACAAAATAGACTCAATATAAGTAAAAATTTTTCTATATAAACATATGACTATGGTTCAAATAGACATGCAAATGATGTTGGTTAGTGTAATTTTATTTTGAAAAATAAAATGAAGTAATTTTCCTTTCCATAGTTTTTTTTTTTTTAAAAAAACACACTCAACACACACTGTACAGAAAAACCACAAACCACTTTGCATAATTAAATTGTTAAGGGAAATAAATTTTAATTGAGAAGAGTGTTAGAGCTAATATATTTAAGAATGTTATGAGATTTATTTTGTTTATTAGATTAGAGAAAAAATAAAAATTATAGAAATTTATTATTTAAAAAAACAAAGTCTTCTTATTCTGAGCATACTCATTGTGTTCATTTCATTTTTTTAACATACAAATTGCATTTTCTTAAGTTATGTGTGATTACAAAATTAAAACATGAAAAAGTGATTAAAAATTGCCATAAAAATTGCATAACCACGTTTTAAAACTGCATTTTTTCTTAATTATATGCATGATGGCGTGATTAAAACATAAAAAAAAAATTGCAATAAAAATTGTATAACTACACCAAACAAACAAAAAAATATAATGAAAAATTGGAGAAAACTAATATTCTAATGTAATTCAATAAGTGTAATTATAGATAATCATTTCTATAATCACGAAGCTTTGGGCAAATGGAGGTTCGGTTTTTGGTGTCTGTTCTTGTTGGAAGCAGAACTTTGGGTATTCTCTTGGATCCGGAGGTTGCGTGGGATGTTGAGAGTATGGGAAAGTGATTGTGAAAACAGATGCCTCACTAGCTATTGCAGCTGTTAATGAAGAGTGTAACATAATGAGCTTATTAGAAGAATTTAAGATACGGGTTCAAGGAGCTAGATAAATTTGCTCATTGGTTAGCAAATAAAACCTTTGAAATTGGATGGGTTTTGTTGTGACATTCCATGAGTTACAGTATTCTTACTTCTCGTTAAAGCAATGTGATGAAAAAGCTTTTAAAATTAAAATAATTTCTGTTGATTAATAATGATTTATATTGTTTTTATTTTTATTTTTTTTGGAAGCTTTCTCCTATTATAGTTATATTAGTTGAGAATCGATATTACCTAAAAACTGCCCTTTTTAATTTTTTTTTTACTATTTCTCAACTTAGTCATGAATTGTAAAATTTTGTACTGTAATACTTTTTTTAAGAAAATTATATAAAAAAACAAATCATTTAAAATTTTATGAAAAATGAACAAAATTTTACACTATAGACATTTTGAATATAAATAAGAGACATGTTTCTTTTGTTTAACATAACTAATATACTACTTCTTGGTTATTATTAAAAATAAATTTCCTATTCTAAAATTAACTTCAGTATTTAACAAAATACTTAATAAATATTGAATAAAAAAATTAAATTTGAAAAAATAAAGAACATAACTAATTTTAGTATTCTATAAAGAATAAAAAGTAATGAAAAATAACAAATATGAATTAAAAAATAAAGAAAATCTTTGTTTGATTTTTTTTTTTGTTTATCAATAGTAGGTAGCATCTAATTCATTAAATTAAAAAAAAAGTTTCTTTTTAATACTATCAAATAACATTGTAAAATACCAAATTATAGATGTGTACATCAACAATGAATCCAGGAATAGGAGGGTTAGGTCTCCAACTACAAATGTTTCAACAATTATGTATGTAGTGTGATTAACCCAAACAAATAATTATTACCTAGGTTGATTTATTGTTTAAGCAATTAATTTCAATTGCAATTAAAATGTAAAAGTACTTTATAAGCAACATTATACTAAGGTCAAAATCTTTCACTTTTTTTTTGAACAATAATCAGAATCTTCTACTTAAAACAAGTAATTTGCAAATTTTGTGGAATAAAAACAACATAAAGTCAATTTCTTTATAAAGTGAAACATTTTATTACATTTAAAGCAATATAATGACCATATAATTTTTTTTAAAAAAAAATTCAAGTAAAAGAAAGATAAACATATATTCAAAAAAATTGACTTTTCTTTTAGAAGAAAAATCAATATGATATTGACAAAACTAAATTTAATATATATCTAACTGTGTAAATTTAATATGAAAGTTCATTTTAATATAGTTTATGAAGAAATTTATTTTTTTATTTAAACCATAAATATTTTGAATTTATTGAATTCCGATCAATTCAATTCGATTCAAGTAAGATTATAAGGATAGTAAAGGTATGTTTATAACTAATTTAATACAATTGCAAATATCATAACTCAAGTTTATACTTGAACGAAAATAGACTCTGCTAACTAATCCTTACGATTGTTAATTAAAAAAATTTCATTTTGATTGATAAATATAAAAGATATTTAGAAAAAATGAAAACTAAGTTATTAGAAATTTGTATTGGGTTTTGGTAATAAATTTTTTTTAATAGTAAATAGTAGTAACTAGTAAGTAACTAAAATTAACCGCCAAAAGAATTTTGATTTTGACTTCAATTTTGTATGTAAGAATCAGACAGAAGCTGACCCACGTTTATAGCTGTCACTACAAAAACTCGTAAATTTAGCCTATAAACAAGGGCATCACCGTAAATTCAAAATCCAACTCAATTAAACGCTTTCCATTTTCCTTAATCAAATTAATTAATTACTGTAATTAATCAATAACAACAGTAGCAGCAAGCAACCAGCAATTAAAAATACTTTTACTTTGGTTAATAATAATTATTTATTAATCCCAAAAAAAATCAAAGAAAAAAGAACATAAACGTTAAGGAAACAAATTCAAGAAAACAACTCAAACAAAAAGCTTTTTGCTTTAACAGCAAAGAGGTCCACATAATACAGAGAGGGGCTTGTTCCACTCTTCAAAAAAATTCTTTCTTTTCTTTTTTTGCTGTTTTGTTGAAGGGTTTAAGCTTTTCCATTTGTTAATTTTTTTTATATATATAATTTTTGTTAAATCAGATTTGTTTCCATTTCCTTAAAGATTCTTTTGTATCGTTGTTGGTTTATTAGTGTAAATCGATCCTAAGTTGTACCCACGAAGGAAAGACATTTTTTTTTTTTTTGTTGGAGGAGTTGGGTTCTTGAATTTGAATGGTTTTTGTTACTCAAGGCTGTAGAAGTAGATCCAAGAACAACCCAAGTTTCTGATCTGGTCAAACTTTGATAAAATGGTACGTTTTTATTTAAAGTTCTTAGCTTTTTTCTAATCTATGTTTAATTTGTTTTTGTGGATGTTTTAGTTCTTTCGTGTGGAAATGGTGGTGTATTTTTTTGTTTTTTCATTGATATTTTGATGGGTGGAGATTGTTTTACTTTGTTTGTTGACTGATCTGTGCTTAGCCTGGAGCTGAAGTAGATAGTTGCTGTTATATGCTGATTTCATATCCTCATTTTTTGTTTTCTTTTATTGTTCTTTGATGATATGATCTCATTTTCATAAATGCTTTTTTTGGGTGTGCCCAGTTTAATTTTAGTAGTAGTAGTAGAGACATTGAACTTCTACATTTACAGTGCTGAGTGTTGTTACTAATAGAGCAATGTAGTGAAATGTCCATCTCTCAGGTCTTGTCTCTGCCAAATTAAGATTTTTAGCTGTGTAATGATGCGTAATTTGCGGCATGCTGTTGATATTCTAGGTATAATTTTTGCTTCTGTTTACTAAAAGTTAGCTATTCATGACTATAGCTTCACTAGACATTAGATATCAGTTAGTTTATGCTTTACTGCATGGTAATGAGGCCTTGGATTAGCATAGGAGACTTTTTTTTTAATGATTTCTGATATTGACCAGAGAAATCCAAAGTTCTGTTGCACTTATCAGGTTGATCGTCTAATTTGTGTCAATTATATTAGCCACATTCATGTCAACTGAGGTTAGACCTGGGAGGGCAAGTGCGAAGACATATATTTTGTTCAAAATAAGCGTCTCCATGAAATTTTAGTGATATTGTAAAACTATCAATTATTATTTATTATTAAAAGTAAATTATATATAATTTTCGGTTTGTCCTCTTTTCCTCTTTCTTCCTCCCATAAATGTTAAATTTTTTAACAAAAAAATCCGATGACGGAACTTGGGAGATTTGCTCATGTTTGCCCTAGTGCGGTCGTGCCAATATTGAATGTTATGATGCAATTTACTAACTAAAGCATTAGCTATAATTAGAAATTGGATCAAATTTTAGGATTTTCTAGTCATTAGCCATTATGATTTTATATGCTTTATACTTGATAACACAAGTCAACTCAATTTCAAATTAAGGTCATCCAATTATTGTCTGATTCTAACCAAATCTGGTAACCCATGGATAAACTCATGTCCAACAATTTCAGAATTGAAATAATTTCTTCCTTTCCAGTTTTATAAACTAATTAAGAAAGCTCGAATGCTGTGTCTATTTAGGTGACACATCGACATGAGTTGAACTGACTGATTAAGTTCAGAAATATTGAATAGAATTCTTGTAGTATTTTATTTGGCCTCTTCTTTTGTTGATTCTGTTCTTCTTTTCTTCCCTCTTGAGAAATCCTGTTCATCTCAGCATGTCCTTCAACCAAACATATTCTTTGTTGGTGAAGACATCTTCATGACTGGTAATGATTTCATGCTGCATAAGTTTCTGGTGGACAAGTTCCTAGAGTGGTAAAATATATGAGACTTATTGGAAATTAATTTATCCTCTGAACTAAAGTTTGGAGATGAGCACCAAAACAGAGAGAACAAGCACAGTTGACTAACTAGTGTGATAGTAGTATTGCCCTAATGCCTCTATATATTTATGGGTAATCATGATTGTCCATTCTTTATGCAAAAGTGTCGTAATGGCCATCAGTAAAGCAAAATTGCTTGCTATCATAAGATTCCTGAGTTTGGGCCCTAAAATGTTGATTCTCTGTTTCTAAAATCGCTTCCCTTTGGCCTCTGGCCCTGTAATTCTCCACAAACCAAGATACTCCATGGTCTGGCATTCATTATCCTGGGTCAATGCTGCCTCCACAAAAGCTGTAGCAAAATCCTGCATCAAGCCACCTTCAGTTGCAAGTTGTGCAGCTGCTTTTGCATTAACTGCTTCCCGCCCTTCTTTTTTACATGGTTTCTGCTCAATGAATTGTATGATTTGACATGGGGTATCGAACAGGGTTCAATCGCCTGCGTTTCAGTTATGAAACAACTATCAATGATAAACTTCATCCAGTGGGCAATGTTACCTGGCACATTTTGATTTAGTCCTGGAATCTTTTTTAATTTTATTTCTCTCTTCTGTTGATACTGTAAAAAGAAAGAGACGTTGTTCTTGCCATTTCAACATTTAATGCAGATAATTTAAGGTGTTTGTTTTCTACAAATACAATTTGTTGCTTAAATGGAAGCAGAAAACCTTGAGCCATTGACACTCTTTGGCTTTGCAGGCTACTGCTGTCACTCTGGTTGTCGGATCTCTTGTTTGGTTGGAAGATCCTGATGCAGCTTGGATAGATGGTGAAGTTGTGGAGATTAGGGGTGAAGACATTAAAGTCCTCTGCACAAATGAAAAAATGGTGAGTGATGTTACAACCATTCCTCAAAGCCCATCTTTAATGTATAATTCAACCTCAATTAGTTTTAAGCTTTTATTTGTCAACTGCTGAAATAACAATGCCAAGTTAATGAACAAAGGTATCAAGATTCTCTATTTCATCTTATTTTCTTCTCCATGTGCTTTGTTGCTTGCTGCATGAGCTTTAAAGCTGGAAAATGTTGTTTTGTATTCTGAGAATCTATACCACTAAGAAAATATAGGTGCTGACCTTGTGCCCTTTTTATCTGCATCACTCTGGAAAACTGTAGGTTGTTGTTAAAGCTTCCAATGTCTATCCTAAAGATGCTGAAGCCCCACCATGTGGAGTTGATGACATGACAAAACTGGCTTATTTGCATGAACCAGGAGTCCTGCAGAATTTAAGATCAAGATATGATATGAACGAGATTTATGTGAGTATACATGAGCAATTTCTATTAGAGGGTGAATGTGGCATAATTAAATTTATCTAGATGCATGCTTTTATGTTTCCTATATGCTTGTCTTCTGTTTTGATGGATACTGGAATATTTTTCATGCTTTGCTTTCCATATTCTGCATTTCCTTATCTATCAAGACTCATTGGCTGATACACTAAATTTGGCCTCCAGACTTACACAGGGAATATATTAATAGCTGTTAATCCTTTTAGAAAGCTGCCACATCTCTATGATAGCTATATGATGGCACAATATAAAGGGGCGGCTTTTGGTGAGCTGAGTCCACATCCCTTTGCTGTTGCAGATGCTGCATACAGGTACGTTATTTCAAGCTTATGGTAGCATTTCTATTTGTTGTATTCAGTACTCATTTGATAACTGAAAGCATTGCTTATTGATGCAGGCTAATGATCAATGAAGGAATAAGTCAATCGATTTTAGTTAGTGGTGAGAGTGGAGCCGGTAAAACAGAAAGCACAAAATTGCTCATGCGTTATCTTGCATACATGGGAGGGAGAGCTGCTGCTGAGGGGAGAACTGTTGAGCAGCAAGTCCTTGAGGTAATACATTGCATTGATTTTAGTATGCTACAGGTAGATATGAAACAATTACTCAATCTGATATATTTAGATGATTGATGATACACTTGCATTTGTATTGTTTTCATGATTTTGCAGTCCAATCCTGTCTTAGAAGCATTCGGTAATGCCAAGACTGTTAGGAACAATAACTCGAGGTGGGAAGATATAGGATAAAAACATTCTTTATATGTTTTTTGGATGTTCTAACATGCATGTGATTCAGTTGTATTCTTATTTGGTTCCTTGAATGATGCAGTCGATTTGGTAAGTTCGTGGAGATTCAGTTTGATCAGAGAGGAAGAATTTCAGGAGCTGCTATCAGAACTTATTTGCTGGAAAGATCACGTGTTTGTCAGGTTTCTGATCCTGAAAGAAATTATCACTGCTTCTACATGCTTTGTGCTGCACCATCAGAGGTAATGCATATTGGATTACTAATTGTTGTCTCATGAAAGTGAATTTCTTGTTGTCACTAATATAAACTGGAGTTTTGTTGGTTTTTATTTTAACCAAATTATAAGTGGATATTGTGCTACTATTATTATTATTATTATTATTTTTTAAATTATAGCGTGCTACTATTATATAAAGCACATAATGGTCCCTCCTCTCCTCTCACCTATGTGAACCTCATCATTCCTAAAACTTTTCCATTGCTGCCTAGTACTGTTTACATGAGTAGGTGCTGTTAGAAATGCACTGTGGCACTTAAATTTATCATTTTGAAGGTTCAATGGATATTCAAATGCCTTTTTTTTTTGTGTTACTTCCAGACATGTCTCGTTATTTGTTTTCCTTGTCATTCATCAGGATGTTCAGAGGTACAAACTGGGAAACCCAAGGACATTTCATTATCTGAATCAATCTAATTGCTATGAATTGGATAGTGTTGATGATTCTAAAGAATATATTGCAACAAGGAAGGCAATGGATATTGTTGGAATAAGTTCTGATGAGCAGGTAACTTTAAGGAGGCATTTGAAGTGAAAAAAGTAGTCATTCAAGTGCAAAATCTCATAAGCCTTCTTTTTTTTGTTACCCTTTTCAGGATGCCATATTTCGAGTTGTGGCTGCAGTCCTCCATCTTGGGAATATTGAATTTGCAAAAGGGAAGGAAATAGACTCATCAGTGCCTAAAGATGAAAAATCTCGGTTTCATCTACAAACTGCTGCTGAGCTTTTAATGTAAATGAGCAATTTCATTTGCACATTCACACACTAATAGACATGCTATTGTCAAAAACATGTGCACCCCATATGCTTTTGGAAGGGAAGAAATTGTGGTTTCTGAATCAGAATTTTGTTTAGGTGTGATGTGAAATTATTAGAGGACTCCCTCTGCAAACGTGTAATTGTAACGCGTGATGAAACAATTACAAAGTGGCTGGATCCTGAATCTGCTGCACTTAGTAGGGATGCATTGGCTAAAATTGTGTACTCAAGGTTGTTTGATTGGTAAGTTTCACTCGCATTATCTGATGAAAGTTATTTCATTTCCTTGCTTATATATCAGTTTTTATATTGTTCAGTCATGAACATTCGTTTGGAGCACGGGCCTTTCCCCTGCCCCTGCAGTAAGCCATGGAGCACTTTGTGC
>CATIWK010058962.1:0-11178 GCA_949634005.1 Mallotus japonicus | reverse complement strand
TACCGGTGAAGGTAAGTTTCTTATGGCTGTTTTGTCCATGTAAAGGAATCTCAAAGATACCATAGTCTCTGAAATTTCTGGAAAATTATCAAATTTGGAACAGCCAGAAAGATTAAGCATTTGGAGAAATTTCAACTTACAAATACTGCCTGGAAGAATCTCAAATTCTGTACAGTTTGCCAGATGCAATTCAACTAGTTTGGAGCAGCACTCAATTGATGTGGGTACTTCCTTCACTGCTGTCCCAGACAAATGCAACTCCTTTATATTCCTTGAGACATCGGGAAACTTGGTTATACATGAGCACCCTGATAGAATGAGTTTCTGAAGAGATGTCAACTTAGAGACAGAACATGGAAGATTCTGAAGCCTCCTACAATTAGTTAAATCTAAAGTGGAGAGACTAGAGAAATGACCAATTGAGGAGGGAAACTCTTCTAGTGCAGTATCACTTAAATACAAGTATCTCACACTGCCTGAGAAATCTGGAAACCGGGTAATGTTTGAGCAGCCAGAGAGGTCCCCGATCATCAGAGACTTCATAAAACAAATGGTGTCTGGAAGATTTCCCAGTTGTCTACAATCCTTCAAATTCAATGCGACAAGTCTACCGAGGTACCCAATTGACTGTGGAAGTTCTTGTATTGCAGTCCGATTTAAATTTAGATACGTTATGTTCCCTTCAATCTCAGGACATGTCTTAAGACTTGAGCAGCCAGAAAAATTAAGTGTCTTGAGTGATGTCAAATTAATTTTTCTTGGAAAACTCACAAGACTAGTGCAGTATCTAAGATCTAAATCAACAAGCTTGCTTAAATGCTGAACAGAAGAGGGTAATGCTACCAAACTTGTACAGTAGTCAAAGTTCAATCTCTCAAGATTTTTAGCGATTGACAGATCTGGGATCGCAGTTAGGTGCTTGCAGTTGCTAAGGTTGATCTCTTTTAAATTCATAACATTCTGCAGCACAAAAAAAAAAAAATGACATCAAGTGTCAACTCCGAAACTGATTTCAAAATGAAGAGAAGAAATGAGGATATATTGGGTGGCACACCTGCACTCTTGTCCAAAGTTGTTGGACATTGCTGTAAGAAAGGTCAAGTTTGACAAGGTTCTCCGGGTGAAAATTGTAAGGCAAAGATCTCAGAGGGAATCCATCCCAATGGAGATACCTCAACTCATCAGAAAGAGATTCAAGACCTTGAGGAATGTGCACTTGGTAGTTTTTTTCAGCTTCAGGATCATAAATTTTGAGCAATCTAAGATTATGCATCCCAGAAAATGCTCTGGAACTCAATTCCATTTTTCTTGTTTTAGAAAGGTCTAAGAGTATCCCTTCAACCTTCTCACTTCCCTAAATAAATAACATCGAAGACTGATTAACATTAAAAAAAAAAAAAAGAAACCTTTCAGCAAACATCAACTAGAGAAGGGAGCTAAAAAGCTGTCATAAATAGGGCTCTCACCAGATTTTTTATTAGAACTTGATAGACTTGATATCTCACAGGTATATTCTTATTCTAACTAACCAATATCTTCCTAAATAATAGTGACTTGTAGCACAAAGAGACCAAATCCAAAGAGGAAAAGGAGTCTCTCATTAGGAAGACTCCCAGATGAAAAAGGAATAAAGAGACATATCCTACTAGGAGAAGTAGTCCTACTCCTCTCAGGTTTAAGTGTCTCATCCTCTATAAATAGTCCTCACCTTTTCTCATATTATTCATTCTATTCTACTCTATTCTCTTAGCTCTCTTTCTCTCTCTAAATTCTCTCTCAACCCATCCTGACTTAGGCATCGGAGGGTTTGTGGGGGAGACCCCACCTCTCATCTTGCCTCTTTGTTGGTTGCTTGACATACAGGACTCGGAGGTTCCAGATTCAAATTATCAAGTGGCGCCGTCTGTGGGAATCTCTTGAGTCTAAGCCATCAAACCTCTACCCAAGCTAAAACAAAACCTTTAAAATGACATCCAACCCACCAGCTATAGACACTCACATCAATACTTCAGGTGCAACATCGGATGCTCTCATTAATCCATCTGCTCCAATCTTACCCATTGATCCATTAGCCTTTCTCCATAATGCAAGACCATCATCCCAAATTCCTTTTACCAGATATCCAACATCCGGAATTACTCTTGGTTGGACTACACCAGGCGCAAACCTTTCTTATTATGCCCCTTTACATCATACCAGCTGTTCCATCCCATCTATACCTTTCCCAAACCTTCCAGGAACCCCTGTCACACCAAACCTAAACACAGTAACAGAAACAAACAACCAGCCTCCAATAAATAAAGAAGCTATGATCCAGAATCTTCAGGCTCAAATGGCACTAATGCAACAGCAACTGAATGTACTAATCCAAGATAACCATCCAGGGACCACTCGTCCAACAGACAATATAACCACACCACCAATTGTGACTCAGAATGCTCCAGCAAAAGAAAAGGAAGCTCAGAAAGATCTGGAAGTAGAGTCTACTACAAGCCTTCCTGGTTTGGATGACTCTCAGATAGCATAGAAGGTTGAACAAGTAATTCAGAAGGCTCGAACTGGGCCTAGGAAGGAAGACGAATGTGTCTTGGAAGGCACGACACCTTTTATAAGCAGAATTGTCAAAACTGAGATTCCATCAAAGTTCAAGCTACCTCAGCTGGACCAGTTTGACGGAACAGGAGACCCAATCATCCACATCTCCTCATTCAGAACCAAGATGATGCTCCAAAATGTAAATGATGGGATCTTTTGCCGCGTCTTCCCAAGCACGCTTACCAAAACTGCTCAGAGATGGTTTCATCTACTACCCAAGAATTCTATTACATCCTTTGAACATCTTGTGGAGAAGTTTAGAACCCGATTCATCACCAATGTTCCACCAGCAAAGAATATAAATGATCTCCGGATGTGTAAGCAGGGAGTCACAGAGTCACTGAGAAGTTACCCGGACAGGTTCAATAAAATTGCCATACAAATTGAAAACTTGAGTGATGAGGTAGCTATCGAAGCAATGAAAACTGGGACACGCCTGGGGAAACTCAAGGACAAAATTATGACTAAAGAGCCTACGACTTTCTCAGAAGTCATGGCTATGGCAATGAAACTGATAAAACTCGATGAGGATAGGAGGTTACGAAAGGATGATGACAAAACCCCCTTTAGAAAAGAAGAAAGATTCGAATCACATAGACCCAGACTTCAAAGACCTTACTCCAGAGGCCCGGCAAGGGGTCCAGTAAGCGGATTCAGGAACGAAATCGAAACCTTCACACCTTTAAATGCTCCAAGATCTCAAGTCCTTATGTGGATTAGAGCAAATGGAGTAGGAATTCCCGTACCAAGAAGGTTGAGTCCCAGCAAAAGGGTGATGGCAGACCGAAGATTTTATTGCCAATATCATCGGGAGTATGGACATGAGACAGAAGAATGCCGAGAATTGCAAAGGGCCATAGAACAGTTGATACAAAAGGGCAAACTTGGCAAATTTACCAGCAACAATCAGAGGCACCGAGACACTGAGATTGAAGGTGGTGATGAGACTACAGCAAAAAAAGGTCGGAATGAAGTAGCTGGAGTCATAAACATAATAGTAGGAGGAGAAGTACCAAAGGAGAAAAGAATAAAAAGGACTCGAAGGGAAGAAAGTCAATTTCAGAAACCTATCATCACTTTCAGCCCAGAAGATGGAAGACATGCTTGGCATCCACATAATGATGCCTTGGTAGTAAGTGCATACATTCATAATTTCTTCGTCAAGAGGCTATTGATAGATGATGGAAGTGCAGTTAACGCGCTCTCATGGAATGCCTACAAAGCTATGGGAGGCTCAATTACTGACCTCAAGACTATTAAAAATCCTATCACAAGCTTCTGTGGAGGGACAACCCAACCTATGGGAATAGTAGACCTGGAAGTTGAATTTGGCAATCGAGACACAGGAGATGTAAAAGCAGTCCGATCTTCATTTAACATTGTTGACCTGCCTCTTTCTTATAATGGCATTATTGGAAGACCTATCTTGTACGATATTGACGCAGCTACAAGCATCAGAAGACTAACAATGAAGATTCCTCTTAAAGACCGAGTCATTACCATTCTCGGAGACCAGGCAATGGCACGACAATGCTATCAACTGGCTGTAAAGCCTTCACTTGAAGCTTTTCCTCTGGCATCTTTAGAGATAGAAAAGCAAGGCACAGGTCCGGAACCAGTGGACCAAGTTCAGACCCTGCAGATCTCGGCAGAAAAAACAGTCAGAATTGGAGGAGAGCTCGATGAAGACATCATGAACGATATTAGCAGTGTCCTCATTAGACACTCAGACAGTTTTGCCTCCAAGGCAATTGAGATTATAGGAGTTGATCCTCGGGTTGCGTCACACAGTCTGAGTATCAATCCAGGAATGAAGCCAGTAATACAGAAGAAAAGGAGATTCGCCTACGAAAGACAGAAAATCATTGCCGAAGAAATAAAAAAGTTGCTGGATGCTGGTTTCATCAGAGCAGTAACACACCCGAACTGGGTAGCCAATGTGGTCTTAGTCAAGAAAGCCAACGGGAAGTACCGAATGTGTGTTGATTACACTGACCTCAACAAAGCATGCCCTAAACACAGTTATCCACTACCAACAATCGATTAGCTGGTAGACTCGACAGCATGCCACTGACTCTATAGTTTTATTGATGCTGCACAGGGATACCACCAGATCCCCATGAAGAAGGAAGATGAAGAAAAAACATCCTTTATTACACATGAAGGCCTGTACTGCTACCGGGTCATGCTTTTTGGGTTAAAAAATGCTGGTGCTACATACCAAAGATTGATGAATCATGTGTTTCAGGACTAGATTGGAAGGAATGTGGAGGTATATGTGGATGACATTATCGTAAAGAGTCAGATGGTAGAACAACATGCAAAAGATCTGGAACAGGTACTCAGCACACTAGATGAGGATCGGATTAAGCTAAACCCAGATAAGTGTGTCTTTGGAGTCAAGGCAGGAAAGTTTTTGGGATTCATGGTATCACACAGAGGCATAGAGGCAAACCCAGAAAAGATGGAAGCTATCCTAAACATGAAGGCTCCCAAGACTCTAAATGAGCTTCAGAAACTCAACGGCAGAATCACCGCTCTTGGAAGATTCATCTCATGTTCAGCCAAGAAATGCCTACCCCTATTCCGAGCGTTGAAGAGTTCAAAAAAGTTTGAATGGAATAATGTTTGTCAAAAAGCATTTGAAGAGATCCAGAAATTCCTAGCCTCACCACCACTGCTCAGTAGACCAATTCCGGAGGAGACATTGTACTTGTATCTCTCGATAGGTCCTGAACCCATAGCCTCAGTATTAGTCCGGGAGGAAGGGAGTCAGCAAAGCCCGGTTTATTATGTAAGCAAGATCCTCAGAGGCTCAGAGACTCGGTATCCTAAACTAGACATGCTAGCTCTGATAATCATTCATACGTCCAAGAAGCTCCGACAGTACTTCCAAGCTCATTCTATAGTGGTCAGAACCAACTTTCCCTTGCGGAAAATCCTCTAGAGACCAGAGACATCTGGACGACTGTTACAATGGTCTGTTCAGCTGGGAGAATTTGACATCAGTTACGAGCCACGACAACAGATAAAGGCTCAAGCACTAGCAGACTTTATACAAGAGATGACAATAGAAGAAGCAGAATCTCTCTCATATCCAGAATGGAAGCTTTATATAGACGGAGCATCCGGAGCTCAGGGATCTGGAGCAGGAGTTATCCTAATTGGACCAAGCAAGATTCGTATCAAGTATGCAGTCAAAATCAATTACAACACCACTAATAATGCAGCTGAATACGAAGCACTACTTACAGGGCTCAGATTAGCCATAGAAGTCCGTGCTGAAAATCTCAAAGTCTATTCCGACTCTCAATTAAATCAGGTCAAAGGGACATACCAAGTCAAAGAGCCAAGCATAACCAGATACGTGGAAAAGGCCAAGCAGCTCCTAAAGAAGATAGAGCAGGAAGGGGGACAATGGGAAATACTGTAAATTCCCAGAAGTGAAAACTCAGAAGCAGATCTATTAGCAAAATCTGCATCCGAAGCTAACTAAGTATTCAGAGAGCTCGAGTTAACTGAAGAACTTGACAAATCGAGTGTTGAGAAAGAAGAAGCAATGAACACTCAGGAGGTTGTAGGATGGATGCAGCCTATCATTCAGTACTTGGAGCATGGAGTTCTACCAGAAGATAAACTTAAGGCTCGGAAATTGAATATCAGGGCAGCCCATTATTCTATGTACAATGGGAATCTTTACAGAAGATCACTCTCTCATCCCTGGTCAAAATGCGTATCTCCAGAAGAAGGCAATTACGTACTCAGAGAAATTCATGAAGGGATATGTGGGGCTCATGAAGCTCATCACTCCATGATCCGAAAAGTATTACTACAAGGTTATTACTGGCCTAACATGTCAAAGGATGCGCTCGAGTTAGTTCAAAAGTGTGCTAAGTGTTAACAATTTACTCGCCTCATTCATAAGCCATCTAACACTCAGCACCCGATTGGAAGTCCATGGCCGTTTGCAGTTTGGGGAATGGATATCTTGGGCCCATTCCCGATCTCCACCTCTCAGAAAAAATTCCTAATTGTATCCATTGATCATTTCACCAAGTGGGTAGAAGTGGAAGTCGTCCCAACTATCACAGAGACTCGGATACAGCACTTCTTTTGGAAAGAAGTTATTTGCAGATTTGGAATTCCTCATACCTTGATCACAGACAACGAAAAACAGTTCGACAATGAAAAGTTCAAAGCATTCTGTTCAAAACTGGGCATCAAACTCAGATTCACTTCAGTGGCTCATCCTCAGACTAACAGACAGACAGAGGTCACCAACAGAATAATCATGCAAGGGTTGAAGAAAAGACTGGATGAAAAGAAAGGAAACTGGGTCGAAGAACTTAATAATGTTATCTGGGCTTACAGAACAACACCCAGAAGCTCAACAGGGGAAACACCTTTCATACTAACATATGGAAGGGATGCAGTTATCCCTGTCGAGATCGGGTCATCTAGCTACCGAGTGTCTG
This sequence comes from Mallotus japonicus, assembly GCA_949634005.1. Taxonomy (NCBI): domain Eukaryota; kingdom Viridiplantae; phylum Streptophyta; class Magnoliopsida; order Malpighiales; family Euphorbiaceae; genus Mallotus; species Mallotus japonicus. The sequence goes on along the minus strand of CATIWK010058962.1, from coordinate 4,108 downwards.
GAGATCTAGACCCAGACGTTAACAACATTAACACTCGGATCTGCCTAGACTTGCTTGAAGAAAGAAGGGAACACGCTTCCATAGTCTCGGAAGCTCAGAGGCTGAGAGTCGCCGGATATCACAATAAGAACGTTTGCCCTAGACAATTCAAAGCCAGAGACTTAGTATTAAGAAGGACAGACATTGGTAAAGGGAGTTCCGGAACTGGCAAACTCGGTCCTAACTGGGAGGGCTCATATCAAGTCATTGGGACTACTACGAAAGGAGCATACAAGATAAAAGATATGCAGGGCAAGGAATTGCCAAGATATTGAAATTCTGATAGCTTAAGGAAATATTATCAGTAAATGCAATTGTACTGAGTCAGAATTCAATAAAAGAGTACTTTTTCATTCATTGAACTTGAACTATTACAAAAAAAAAACAACAAAACAGAAAAAGCTAAGTCTCAGACTCTGGAAGCTCTGATCCAGTGATAGCTTCAGATATATTCACTGGCGGATCTTCTACAACAACAATAGAAAGATCCTCAGAAGCTTTTTCTGGCAATAGGCTTGGATCTGTGGAAGGCTCGGCAGAAGGTCTCTCAGCAACAGTCTTCTTCTTTACCAACTTCTGTTTCTTTCGTTGTGTGGAAGCTGACTTCCTCGCAGCTTCTTCTTCCGCCGCTATCTTCGCCAGATCATTCGGAGTCACCTTTTCAATCTCAGACAAATCCAGTTCAGGATTCTGAGTATGTAGTACTCTCCGCACCTCAAACTTAAAAGCTTTGAGAAAGCCTCCCACCATCTTCCTGTAAGAAGCCAAATCCTCCTCCCGAGACTTCTCCACCTCAGCAAGCTTCAGCTTTAAGGCTCCCAGTTCAGAGTCTTGCTTTTTAATTTCTTCAGTAAGCTGAGTTTGAGTGACTTCCAGCTCCTGGACCTTCTTCTGGCACGACTCTTTTTTAGATTTCTCGAGTGCCCTCTCAGACTCAGCGAGCTCTATTGTGTGCTTGGCTGCCTCGAGCCTCTTCTCATACTGCAGTTCTACAGAGCAGATTTTCTGTTCCTTCAGACTATTCTCACTCTTTAGAAAATATTGGTTGTCTTTCCACAAAAGCAACCCTTGAGCTAGCTGCAAAAGATGAAAGCATTAACACTCAGAATCCGCAGATAGGAAAAAGAAAGAGAAAAACTTAGCAAACAAATTCTTGATCTTACCTCCAGAATATGTGCCATCACAGCGTTGGGAAGGTCATCTTGGCTATACTCCATCCATCGGAGCATGTCAGCAGGCAAACGAAGGGACTCAGCATATTGATCCCTCACTTCCGAATTGTGAAGGCTCGGAGGGACCATCTTCTCCACAATGAATTTTCGCATATCTGGACATCCGGCAATGCGGGGGCGTTTGATATATAGCCCGCTGCCTTCAATTAATTCCTCCTCATCCGGAGCCACATCCCTGGGGCGCTTTCTAGAAGGCTCAGTAACAGGTACTTGCCTTTGACTTGGATGGGTAGCCAGGTCCTTCGTAGCATTCGTTGGTGGATTAAATTGCATTGCTGGCTCCTCCTCTATTGTCATATCAGTAATGTTCTCCTCTCCTTCCGAGTCAGTGGACTCAGTATCTGAAATGATGACCCCGCTCGCAAATGTCAGATAATCAGCCATCTACAAATAAAAAAAAAAGAAGACAAGTTAAAATATACCTTTGGAAGGTTGCAACTCACCATTATACACCCTACGCAGATATCGCCGAGAACAGTTCTCAGCTGATGTACCCTCGGCTGTACACTGAAAGTGTAATCGTTTGATCAGTTCCGAATCTACATCCGGAAGATTCCTTGGACGTCTTACTTTTACACAGTCGTCTGCCCAAACCCGCCGAATGTCATCAAAGTCAGCTGGGTGTTCTATTACAAAATACCTGTGTCTCTAGGTTTTGGGCAGGTCTTTAAGTTTGGTGAAAAGGTTTAGGTAAGGAATGGCAGCTAATGAAAAGGCCAGTTCACCCTTTTTCTTGTTCAAACTGTACATATGTCGTAGCATTTCAAAATCCGGTTCCCTACGTTCTTTATGCATCAGTTCTATAAACCCGGTAAGGATCTTGTAACTGTTTGGGTGAAGTTGCCCAGGGGCTATGTTGTATCTGTTCAGGAAGAGCTTGACAAAAGGATCCAAGGGAAACCTCAGTCCCCCATCTAACTGATCCTGATATACCACTATTTTCGCCTCATTTTCATACGATTCATGGGCTTTTTTATCAGTGGTATATAGGTTGTATACTAACGGAATGCTAAATCTCCTCCTATACCACCTCTACATATCCTGATCTACCCTGGACTCAAAGATATCTGACTTTACTTGCTCCCTAATCACCATTGCCACACCTTAATCTAAAGAAGCAAAAGAAATAATGAAGGGTAAGAGATAAATCTATCACCTGGAAACTGAAGAAGCGCAGAAAATGAATACACTTGCAGTTGGATGAACACTGGTGCAGAAAAGGAAGAACAGCAAATACGCCCAAGACTAAAGAAAGGACAGAGATGAAGCAGAGACAAAGCAGAAATGATCCTCCACTCCAATCAACAGTCCTATTTATAACGTTCTCAAGAAGGTTCTGGATAGACTCCATTACCCTTGCCCTCTACTCAGCCATGCTTCTTCTCTCCAAGGGCATAATAGTCATCATTCAAGCCATTAAATGTGCCATCATGACCTACATTTTCGATGAGACTGTCCATCTGCCCAAGCGGCGTGCCGTACGCCATGTTTACTGACACACGAACAGTCATGACAGATTCAAAATTCAAATGAAAAACATATGAACAAGCGCTATTCGCGCTTCCTATTTTGAGCAAACGCTCCTGTCAAGGCCGTAGGGCCTCACAATACCGATGAGACCTCCGGGTCGAAGGCTGCCGGGCCTCACAATACCGAGAGACCTCATGGTCGAGGGCTACAGGGCCTCACAATACCGATGAGACCTCTGGGTCGAAGGCTGCCGGGCCTTCCAATACCGAGAGACCTCATGGTCGTCCAAAGCCTCGAGCACTAAAAACTCCAGCGACGGCTGGTTCCGTCAGATATATCTGATGGGTTAATCTCTCGGGTCGTTGTATTACACCGAGCATCATGTCAACTAAGTCTAGCTAGCACTCTCTTCTTTCTGTCACTAGGCAACGATATTCCAAGTCTCGGTACCGAGCGTCTTCATCATCTGTGACTGAGGCTGGCCACCTCAGCTCACCTTTCCGCCGAGATCCAGCGTATTCCGAGTGTCTACTATCGTTTCTCACAACCCTCGGACATAAATATCCGAATAGACTTTCGGGGGGGACCCTTGATATCCCACAGGTATATTCTTATTCTAACTAACCAATATCTTCCTAAATAATAGTGACTTGCAGCACAAGGAGACCAAATCCAAAGAGGAAAAGGAGTCCCTCATTAGGAAGACTCCCGGATCAAGAAGGAATAAAGAGACATATCCTACTAGGAGAAGTAGTCCTACTCCTCTCAGGTTTAAGTGTCTCATCCTCTATAAATAGTCCTTACCTTTTCTCATATTATTCATTCTATTCTACTCTATTCTCTTAGCTCTCTTTCTCTCTCTAAATTCTCTCTCAACCCATTCTGACTTAGGCATCGGAGGGTTTGTGGGGGAGACCCCACCTCTCATCTTGCCTCTTTATTGGTTGCTTGACATATAGGACTCGGAGGTTCCAGATTCAAATTATCAGACATCCCTTGGATTCCACAGTCTGCTGCATTTGCCTAGCTCGTTATTGGATTCTTGCCGAACAATTTCATGAGCCATTCCTTGCAACAAATCATGCATCTCTATCTTGTTTTCAGAAATAGTGATGAGGCATTTATCAGCAAGAACACTAATCCCAATATCGCAACCATGTAGTACTCTTTTCACAAAATGAATTTCTTGTCCTTTAAAAAAACATGCAATATCAAGAAATATACGCTTCTCTTCATCATCTAAAGCATCGTAACTTATTCTCAGCATATTATGAATTTGTTGCAGAGGAGCTCTTTCAAGTTTACTCAATGCACTTTGCCATTCTTGTTGATTTCTGTCAAATAAAAAGGAACCCAAAACTTTAAGA
>CATIWK010058935.1:0-41473 GCA_949634005.1 Mallotus japonicus | reverse complement strand
TCCTACTATCGCGGCTATTACAATAAAAACAAAATAATTAATTAAACAATCCCAAAAAAAATAAAATACCACAAACAAGAAAAAAAAAACTAAAAATTAAATAAATCCTAAGGAAACTAAAATCAAATACATAATTAAAATCCATGGCATTCCATGGACCTTTATGAGTTCTCCATAGGTTTTCTCCATGTGTTCATGTCACCCCATCCATCATAAAATACACAAAAAGAATCAATAAAAATTAGTAATCGAACAAAATTAAATGTTAAAACAAAATCAAATTAAATAAACAATAAAAATCAAATAAAAAAATAGAAAGGAGTAGAAGAAGGGATGTGAATGCAATATTGATTTGCTCCTCAGAGTGGTGTGAATCACCTTTGCTTTTTGAATAGATCTTCAATGCCTGATGTTTTTCTCTCAAAAGATTTACTGCTCCTTAAAACAGTATGAAAAAGAAGAGTTTTTTTTTTCTTGTGTATGCAGGTGTGTGTGTGCTACGTCTCCTTCCAAAGCTTTTTTCTCAAAAACCCCTCACCTTTAGGAGAGCTTAACTTAGGTTTATATAGAAAACCCTAGCTCAAAGTCACATCTCTCCTGTGACTTCCAGAGACCAAAATTGATTTGTAAAAGGACTCTTATTTTCTAGAAAAATCTAGATAAATCCTAGGAAAAGGATTTATCACATCATTTAACCAATAAAAAATCAGGAAAATAAAAATTTATTTACTGAAAAATTAAAAAACACAGACGAAAATTTAAAAAACACAGATGGAACGCAATCAGAATAGCATAATCCCGATTGGGATTATGTATTTCCGAACGAAAATACATAATTCTGATCGGAATTATGCATTTCTGACCAGAAATGTGTAATTCCGGTATGAATTACATATTTCCGATCAAAAATATGTAATTCAGATCAGAATTATATAATTCCGATCAGTTCATTTTCATTTTTTTAACTTTTAATTACGAAAAGACCCCTAAAAGGAACAAAAACTTTACAATTAAGTCCTTAAAAAAACCAATTAAATCCCTTTGAAAAATGCATTTAAACCTTTGAGATTTCGAACTTCAAATATTGAAGATCTATTTATAATATTCTCATCATCGGAGTCCTCTATCGCATCCACACTCCCTTATCCCGGAATTAGGTGTCTATAGTTGCCCCCCTTTGTCGCTGTTTGCTTGACAAATTACGACAAAACAAATAAACACACAATTTCTTAAAGCAAAGAGTTGGGATACTTACCTGTGCACTTTGAGGCTTTTGCTCAGAAGCGATCATCGGTTCACGATTAATGCTCATATTGCCATGCAACATTATACTCGGACGTACAATGTTGACTTGAGAATGCTTGTACTCGGACGTAGAACATTGAGTAAAGGATACATAATACTCGGACGTACAGTATTGATTTAAGAATACACTGCACTCGGATGTACAATATTGAGTAAAGAATACACTATACTCGAATGTATAGTGTGGACTTAAGAATACACTGCACTTAGATGTACAGTGTTGATTTAAGAATACACTGCACTCGGACGTACAGTGTTGATTTAAGAATACACTACACTCAGACGTATAGTGCTGATTTAAGAATACACTGTACTTGAACGTACAGTGTTGATTTAAGAATACACTGTACTCGGACGTACAGTGCTGATTTAAGAATACACTGTACTCGGATGTACAGTATTGATTTAAGAATACATTATACTCGGACGTACAGCGATTGTGCGATGTTAAGCAAGGTGTGCTATGTAGTTGACATGTGACGTCAAACAAAATGTGCTATTTAAAAAAAAAATGTGTTTTATAACCAAAATGTGGTGTCAAGCAAAATGTGCTTTTTAAAACAAAATGTGTTTTATAACTAAAATGTGGTGTCAAACAAAATGTGATGTTTAAAACAAAATATGTTTTATAACCAAAATGTGGTTTTAAGCAAAATGTGCTATTTAAAACAAAATGTTTTTTATAACCAAAATGTGGTGTCAAGCAAAATGTGCTGTTTAAAATAAAATGTGTTTTATAACCAAAATGTGGTGTCAAGTAAAATGTGCTGTTTAAAACAAAATGTGATATTAAGCAAGATGTGCTATATGACAAAAATGTGGTATATGACCAAAATGTGGTATTAGGCAAAATGTGGTATTTAAAACAAAATGTGTTTTATGACCAAAATGTGGCATTAAGCAAATTATGCTATTTAAAACAAAATATGTTTTATAACCAAAATGTGGCGTTAAGCAAAATATGCTATTTAAAACAAATTGTGTTTTATGACCAAAATGTGGCGTTAAGCAAAATGTGCTATTTAAAACAAAACGTGTTTTATGACCAAAATGTGGCGTTAAGCAAAATGTGCTATTTAAAACAAAATGTTTTTTATGACCAAAATGTGGCGTTAAGAAAAATGTGCTGAATGTGCTATAAGTCCTGTGGAACATTTAGCAAATTGTATTCAAAGTGTGCTATAACTACTGTGTAGTGTGTAGCATTTGTGATTTGAAAATGTGCTATAACTACTGTGTAGTATATAGCAAAAAAGAGTGTTACATTGAGCTACCATGCAGTGTAATGTGCTATGTGTTTGTGCTATATAGCTTTTGTGAGGGAAATACTGTATTGCCGCTTGTGGGCTTCAAGTAAATACACAATGTAATTTTTGGGATGCACACAAGAATGATTATGACGCACACCGGGATTCATGCAATGATAACCCTAAAGTGTCTAAAAATGAGACACACACATGATAGTGACAAGCAAACAAACATATATAATGCATTTTGTATGCTATCAGGCACATGAAGATGCAATAATGCACTCGTGACTACGTTTTGCCTTGGCGATGCTGATGTTGATTCCACATTTTGGGTGTATCTTCTTCTGAATTTGCAATCCCTAGAAACTTATTGTAGTTAGTGTCAGCTTAATGATTGTACATATAAAGATGCAATATGATTTTGAAAATTTTATGAGAAAATTCATCACTTTATCACGAAGTAATGTGCATTCAACAAATCTCACTAATTTTGATTTTCATGACTATCATTTATTTGCCATTCACAAAGTTAGAAGTATCGTTAACCATCCTATGCTGAGAGCGTATTATTTTACCAAGTGAAGAGCTAACTTTCACACCTAAATTTAGGGAGAACTCACTAAAGAAAAATTATGGACATTGAGCATTAACAAATCAAATTTTGAGTATCAAAACAATCTTTGATGTGCTTTTCTTCTTTATCCGAGTATTCCCCTGCCTTTCTCATATTACTCATTGCGGATACCGTTGGAAAGGTCCTTTGGATACTTATACTCTGTTTAGAGCATTGGAGTAGATAGAGTAGCTTTTAATGTGGTCCTCTTTTAGTTATTCCCCGCCTTTCTCATATTACTCAGCGTGAATACCGCTAGAGGTTTCACATTATTCCTCTTACTCATTTTTGAGCATTGGAGTATATTGGAAATGCCTTTTGGCACTTGCTCTTTATTTCAATTCTCCTTTTAGTATTCCCCCGCCTTTCTCGTATTACTCAGCATGGATACGATCAAGGGATTTTGTACTCTTACTCAATTTGAGCATTGGAGTAGATTGGATGCACATTCTTTATTCAAAAAGATTAAATTGATACTTTCAAATCCAAGCAATTTATGCTACAAGTCCATAAATTTTGTTTTTGCATATTCTTCCCCTCGTTCAAGTGCAAAGTGAGCATTAGATTATTAAAGTTTAGAAACTCTCAGCACAGAGCTATCAACTAGACATCCGAACTCTGCGAGGCTAATAAACAAGAGTTATTAAGATTAATGTTCATGAGATAGGTTTTTGCATATGATCTCGTGAAATGGATGAGTTTACTTTGAATTTTTATTGAGGAAGCACTTTATTGCCTAACTAAAGGGATAGAGATTTGTTACTTCCCTTGAGCATTTGTCAGGATGTTTGTCACACAGGTGATATTCTGATGAGCGATTGATATTTGCCTTCTTGCCCATTCTTACTGTCGTGCTGATTTTTTCTCCTTCTTCCTTCCCTTTTGTTTTTTTCCCTGCACAAAATACCATAAGTTAGTCTGGTCGGTTTGCAGGTAAAGAAATTTTCTCATAATGCATCTTTATTCTTTTACACTCTTCCCTTTTTATTGTGTTGATGATGTCTCTGATGATATAAGTCTTGATACTTCGCCCTTGAGGTCGTGGCATATGACTTAATTTATCTTTTTTGTCATTTGCATTGATGCTATGATAAAGGGCTTCATTCCACTTCCTGACATTCCCTGCAAAAAAGTTTAAGAGTTAGAGGTCTTATTTCATGATCAGAGAAGTTTCAGAGTGCATTCATCTCAAGTATTAAATGCGTTCTTCCCTTTTCTGGCCGATGCATGTATCATTGTTATGGTGGACCTTCTCATCGCTGCATTCCATATCCTATATCAGTCTGGATGTTGAGGAATTATGCTATGACTGGTCATGAATTAAAAGAGGCTCTTTAAGGACTGGATGCTTTATCTTTGCTTCATTTGTGAATACTCTAACAACTTTCCTGTACTTTTACAATACTAATTTTAAATGTTAGTAACAGGGTATTTGTACAACCTTGACTTGTTTCAAAAATCTTTTACCATGGAAAGTAAGTATTTCACAATAGATGTATGCAAGTGTATGCATGCTATGTATGATATGCATGATCCTAACAGGTCTTGTGTGGAGTGGAGTTATACGCATAGCTCAGAGTGTGAGAACAATGTGCTTCTTCAAGAACTTGCAAATTTGAGCCTTGAATGCTTTGAGGTTGATACTTCTGATGTTAAAGCTTCTGATATAGTTCCTCAAATAGATGCCTAGCTGAAGGATGAAGCTTCTTGAATGACTGATGCACTATATGCTTGTAATTTACTCTTTTGCTGACTTCAGTGTTCATCTATAGTCTCTGAGTGCAGACTTGCTGTTTTGCCCAAATTGCCCCCTAGTTTCTGATAGTTTTCCTTCATGCCTGTCTTTTATTAGTCTTGCTCTTAATGGAGGCTAGACAAGGTGGAATTTATAACTTTGAAGAACTCTTGAGCAGAATTTGAGGCTTGATGTTGATGCCATGATACAAGATATAGGTTACAATGCAAGTTATTGAACCACCTAGGTTCTCGAGATATAAAAAGGACAATATACTTACAAATAGAATGACAAAAGAGTGACAAGAAGAAAAACAAAACTAAAATAGTGATCTCATAGCTCTGATTTATTTAGCTTACATCATGTTTTGTTTTTCCATTCAGATACTTATACAGTATGATAAAGACAAATATGTGATATTTAAATAATAAATTCAAATTCAACTTTATTCATTCATTAGAGCCAAAATGAGAATATTCATCACATCACATGATACAACTCTTGTTATTAGTTAGTCCTTTTTAAAATTTTCTCACAAAATATTTTCTCTCATTCTTACATGGCTAACCTTTTTATTCATTCTTTATTTTTCCTCTCCTCAAAAGTTATATCATGTGATGTATAAATGCTCTTTGAATTTTCATTTGTGCCCATGCTGAATGAATCTAACTGAAATTGAATTTATGTCAAACATGCATATTTGATCAATATCACAATGTGCAGTATCATCATGATGCACACCATATAAGTAAGCAAAATCAGAATTCATATCATCGATCACTAAAACAAAACAAGTTCTAAAGAAATTAAAATGTTATTGAAAGAAAACAACAAGAAATTTATTCTCTATTCTAATTACTAGGGACACTAAGTCTCATGGTGGCTCTCCTTCAGGTGATAGCAGCTTTCCAACGGCCATGGTTCTCTTCCTTTAGCAACCTGCTTCATTACTTCGTTTTGGTTGTCTTGCACTAGGTTCTCAATGATTTGCTCCTTGAAGATCTCAAACTCAGGAATATCCACACCAAGCACATTGACAGGTTCCTCTGCACTAAGGTAGAACATCCAATGCCCTTCTTTAACAAAACTCTTTTCCAAGGGTTTCACTTTTTGTGAGAATGACTTCTTGCTATTTGATTCTGTCTCTTTATAGCCCAATCCTCTTCTATCACTCTGACTTTTAAAATCTGGAAGTTCTGCCATGCCTTGCTGATTCTTTCCCAATCCTTGTCCTGACTGATATTGCATCTTCTTCATTATCTTTATAACCTTTGGATCCATTTTAGTTACCATGCATGTTTCTTTCTTGAGTGACTTATCATCAAACTCATCACCCCATCCTGTTGGCACAATTATTTTAAGGAGTATGTCACTAGAAGATGGCTTAGTGTAAAAAACTTTGTAGTCAAACTTGCCTGAGGGTTGTCCTAAAAAATCTTCAACTCCTCTCTGGGATTTTTTAGGGGCATCAGGAGTATTCTCATTGGTTTTAAGGTCTAGGTCCTCAAAGGAGCTTAGTACTTCTTCCTCACTAACTCCTGAATTAATCATCATGGTAGTTGGGGGAGGTACATTTCGGTAGTTTGGGAAAAGATTATTTCTGGTGCTAGGGTTTTTAGGGTCTGTGATTTTTTCAGAGTCTATGAGGTCTTAAATTTTATGCTTGAGACGGGTATAAGTTTCTGTGGGATGTCCAATGGCTTGGTGGAAGTTAGTCCAGAGAGCCTCCTGTGAACGAAAAAGACGTATATATAGACACAAACCCTGTAACCCTAGGTAGAGTCCAGGATAAAACAACAAATAATTTTTATTTATCTCATTTATTTGATAAATACATATTTATCAAATAAAACCACTAACAACCAATCAAAAATAAAACAAATAAAATAAAAATAAAAATAATACGGGAAAGGGTTGGAAAATTATATTTTCGATCGGAAATATAGTTTTCTGACCAGGAATTTTTTTTTTTAAAAGGTGGCCATTCATTGGCCACTCATGGCCAAAACGTGGTCATGTGGCCACTTTTTACACTTTAAATTCATTTTGCAATTTGAATGGCAAAGATGGGCCATTTGGCCCAATTCCTTTTTTTTTTGAAAATTTTGTATTTTTTTATTTTTTTTTGGAAATTTATTTAAAAAGAAATAATTAAAATAATTAAAGATAAGTCCTAAAAATAATTTGCAATTTAGTTCAAAACCAATAAATCATATCTAATAAATCTAATTTCACAGTCAATTTTCATCATTGGGTCTTCTGTCGCATCCATACTCTAGTTATCCCGAAATTGGGTGTAAACAGCCTCCTTGAAGAGGCGATCGCCTCTTGGTCTACCCACTTGTTGCTGCATTAAATGCAGCATGGTGATTCCAGCAACCTGGCGGCCCCCACTTATTTTTGCTCTGTAAAATTGCATGGGAAAAGAGCTTTATTGAGAAAAAAAAGGGAGGCTAAGGGAGAGGTGATGATGGGAAAGAGATTAGGGTAGTGGGTGGCCTTGGGGGATTAAAAAGGAAGAGGGGAGAGAAGGAAAGGGAGGTAGCAACCATTAAAAAAAAGAAAAGGAGCTGGAGAGGAGAAAAAGGGGACGTTCTTGAGGAAGAAGAGTGAATTCTTCTTGAGAAAAGAAAGATCATTATTAGAAAAGGCCTTGTTCTTAAAGGAGAAGTAGGTGATCTTGCATTTGAGGGGCATCTCAGCTCATAAACAGCTTCTGAGGGTTAAGTTAGGGAGATTAAGCTTCATTTTATCAGTAAGAACCTTCCTCTTAAAGTTTCTAAGTTCATAATCTACATAGAGTAGCATTTCTCTTATTTCTTATATTCTAAGTTGTTATTTGCTTACATTATTGAGTTATATTAGTAATATGATGATCTGAGAACATCTAGCATCTTTGTAGGAATTTGTTTGCTTTGTATGTGATTTCTTGCTTTACGTAGAAGCAAAGAAAGCTTCTTAGTGCAGTAGTGTCTGGCTAGGAGGCGATATCCTCTTGGTCAAGAGGTGACACCTCTTAGTCAAGAGGCGATGCCTCCCTTCCAAGTGGCGATCACCACTTCACCAAAGTTGGGCACAACTCTACTTTGAAATTTCTTCTAGCTAGTACATAATCTGGACTTTAATGAGTTTTCACATGTTTATACGCACAATTTCCCATGCGTGTCTTCTTTTGTTATTCCATTTGAGTCAATATTCAATTCCTTATGAATTTTGTTTGTATTTCTTTAATCTAATATAGTTTTATAAGTTCATTTTTCATGAGGCTTTTCTTTTGTGTTTTTGGAGATTAACCTCTGATATTTATAGAGACTTGGAGTAATTTTCAATTAAGGGGAAGATAATCTCCTTAAGTAGTTCTTGAGAGGATCCGAGATGATCCATTTCTAGCATATTTCTGGTTTATTTTCGGTATATTATCTGTATATTATTGTTTTATTTTCAGTGTATTTTCAGTATATTTCTCTTGTATTTGAGACGAAGCATTATAATCCTTAATCCTTTTCCCCACTTATTGGGAATGTATGTTTGTAAATTATGATTTTTGGTGAATATCGGGGCTAATTGCATGAAATGAGATTAATGTGCAAACTTGGAACTTAAGTGTAAAACCGGACAATTGTTTGAAGGCAATTGATATTCGCATGTTAATAATGAAATAATCGAATAATTAAGGGTAATAAATCACGAAATATAAATGGAGGCCGATCGTAAGGTCGGGTGGATATTCAAACATCCATACCCAGTTTCCGAACCCGTTCTCTGATGATGGCTTCTGGGAACCTTCGTGGAATCCAGTTGCTGTACAAGTGTATCCCGGCTTTTATCCAGGTGGTGACTCCATCTCCGATTAGGCTCTAGACCTATTTCGTATTTTTTAGTGGGCCTTGAGCCCACACAGTGCCATGGTTGCCAACACAGTGCCATGGTTGCCAACACTTGGGCGCGCGTTGAACCCCGCTGCCTACACATAGCATATAATAGATGGAAAGTAAAGAAAAGTTAATTACAATTATTACATGGCTTTCCTAGCAAATACATATGAAGGAGAAAAATTGCGGAAATGTAAATCTAGTCCTAAATCTAGAATAAACATGCAAAATAGAAATTAGCACAAATATATGCAATTCCATCCATTCATCTATACATACGGCAAATAAGTAAGAAACACTCAATCAATTGAAAGAGCAAATAAAGGAATTTAATCATGTGCACATGCAGGATTAAAGATGAAATTAAAAACAATTGCTAAAGTGATAAAATATTTCTAAATGATTAAAGAATAAGAAATGATGCATGGTTGCATCATTGGACCACGAAAATGAGAGCTCTGGCCCGGAAATGTGAACTTTCATGTTATTGAGTGCATTTTGATGAAAAAATGAGAGAAAATACTTATTTTCACATTGGAGGTGAAAAAGATGCAGTTTTTTTATTACAAGGATGCATATTTGATGTAAAAATATGATTTTTATGTTAAGAGTGCAGAGTTTATACTGGAAAAGTACAATTCATGTTAGAATGTTTATTCGTGTCAAAATTTGATTTTGATATCATGAATATGAATAATAATGCAAAAAATATCAGATTTGATATTTTTGGATGCAAAAGATGCAAACTTTATGTGAAAAATTATGATTTTTCACATAAGCTATATAAATGATATGAGAATGTTGATTTTATTGTCAAAATTGCATGAAAATTATATGTTTTGTATTTTTTGAAAGTAAAGATGCAAACTAGATGTAAAAGATGATTTTTTTTTTTATGCAAGATTAAGATAAAAATGTAAAGTTTGTCTTAAAAATGTGATTTTTATGATGAAAATTATGCATGGATAATAAAAAAGTGCAGATTTAACATAAAATGATATTTTTATGATTTTTCACATTTCAGAGCTAGAAAATGAAAGATGACAGTTTAGTATAATTAGACAGTGCATAAAATTATTTGGACAGCATGCAAAATAGCTAGTCTTAACACATAGTTCACAATAATTTCTCAATCGCTAGTAATAATGAAAAAAATGCAAAAATACAGAAAAATAAATGTGCAAAAATGATTATTTAGTCCTCAAATTTGATTGAGCTTGTTTTTTGAGTTTTTAAAGCTTTAGCTTCGTGTGATTTTCAAGTTGTCCTCGTCGAGAGGTTGAAAATGATGTGAGATGTGCAGATTCGTATATATTTGAAGCGTGCTATGACAGGGATAAGGCTAGGTTTGGTTCAAGTCGGTTTAAAAATCCTAAGAAGAATGCAGAGAATGAGCTAAAAGTGTGTAAAACGGGAGTCCTGAGTCTTCAAATCGGCAGAGTTTCAATATAGTGTGTGATCGGACACCCCCAAAAATGAGAGAAGGACACCGGTATTTATAGAGGATGAAATTTTTATGCATGTGTCTACGCATATTTTGTGTGTGTGTATGTGTATTTTACGTGTGTGTATGCTCTCGTAAGCGTGTCTACGGAGAACAGGTTAATTTTTGAGCATTTAGGGGGGTCTATGAATGTGTTCCTAAGTGTTGGACGCGTGCACATGCGTTCAGGAATGTGTGGTCACGTGCTCTAGAGCACATGGCCACGCGCAACAATGTGTGTACACGTGCAGTGCATTCGGGCATTTCGTAGGGTTTTCAGGGCATTCCAAGGCCTTTTTTGAGTTTCTTTAGTGCTTTTTAAGGTTTTTGGGTTCCAAACGCGTTTTTGATGTCTGTTTTTTCAAAATAGGCTTCTATTTTCATAAAGTTGAGCCTCAGTCTCACAAGGTGAACACCGATCTGACGAGTTGCACACCTTGAGCAATGATTGTTCAAAATGCATGACTTATCATTCTGAGAGTTCATATTTCATGAAATTAAAGTATGACTTAATGATTTAGTGATCGATTCATCACTTTGGAGGCTCGGTTCAGGAGTTTTTAGGCTTTTTAGACTTTTGCATGCTTCAAAGGCGGTACGAATGAACGAACTCTTATCATCTTCGAAAGGTTTCTTTTATCATTGGACCTTTTTTAGGACAGTCAAAACTTGATGTATGACAGTATCAGTGGTATATATGGCTTTACAATCTCTTTATTGGACTTGGATTCCACCTCACTTTTGCTTTCTTTATTCTCCCTCGACTCTTCCTCAATTTGGACTTCTTTTTCCATTTTGGACTTGGATTCCTTAGGCTCTTCCAATTCCTTTCCACTTGTCAAAGTAATAGCCCTCATATACTCTTTTGGATTAGTCTCTGTATTGCTTGGATACTTAGATAAACTCAATTAGTTTTGTCAATTTATAATTTATATTATATTTTAAATAAATTTTGAGCTCAATTGTATTTTAATTAGACAATTATAAAAAATTTTGATTGAGTATAAAATTTTTTTGAAATCTAACATAAGTTATAATATTGACAAAACTAAATGAGTTTTTCCTTATAAAAAATATTTATTCATTTATGATATATAAATTGAAATTGTATATTTGAAAATAATTAAAAATATTTAATTATTTTTATTTATTATTGTCAATACAACTAATAATTTAAGAAAAATATTATTTTTATTTTTATTTTAAAAATTATTTTAGTGAGTTATATAGTTATTATGAAAGTTAAATAATAAAAGAAGTCAAAAATAAAAATAAAAAATTATTTATTTAAAATATAAAAATAGCATTTTTATAATTTTAGAATCGAAATGTAAAAAAAAAAATTAATTTTAAAAATTGACTAACGGAAACTACTTTAACTGATGAATAAAACTAACGAAAAGTCATTTTAAAATTTATAGAATTTGATTATAAAATAAATTTATTATAGGACTTAATTGAAAAAAAATAATATAGTTTATAAAACTAACGGCACTGTTATCCCAATAATATGTTAACAAAACGGCAGAATGTATTTGACTACACCACGGGGTTGGTAATTTACTCTAAAATATATAATGTTTTGATGAATTTGATATTTGATCATACCAGTTCAATGCTTCAACTAATTCTTTATCTGAGACAAAGGTGGAGGAAGAAAGTCCAATGGCGTCGTCCGTAAGTAAGGGTCTGAGTTTGAGAGCGCATAATTTGGTGAAGAAATCCGCAATTCTATATCATTATCCATGCCCAGACGGTGCGTTCGCTGCTTTAGCAGCTCACCTTTACTTCTCTGCCGCTTCTCTTCCTGTTCTCTTCTTTCCCAACGCCGTTTACAATCCCATCAAAGCAGAGCAGCTTCCACTCCATGAAATAAGCGACCTTTATCTTCTTGATTTTGTTGGACCTTCCGCTGGTTTTCTAGACTTGATCTCCTCCAAAGTTGACAGGTTTAATTAATTAACTTCCTTTTCTTTAATTGCTTGATTGCTTCTTCTGTAGTAAATTTTATGATGTAATTGTTGATTTTGCAGTGTGATTATATTGGATCACCACAAAACGGCAATGGAGATGTTGGGGAGCAATAATAATGCTTTATTTGGGCGTGATAATGTAAGTAAAGTTATAGATATGGAAAGAAGTGGGGCTACCATTGCTTTTGATTATTTCAAGGAAAAGATTTTTGGGTTAGGGACACCTAATCAGAATTTCTTTATCTCTGAGTTTAGTCGTCTTAGGCCTCTTTTTGATTACATTGAAGATGGAGATCTTTGGAAGTGGAGACTTCCAAATAGCAAGGCTTTTAGCAGTGGCTTGAAGGATTTGAACCTTGAATTTAGTTTCCCTGTAAACCCTTCCTTGTTTCACCAGGTATTTTCCCAAAAATATTAAAAAAAATTCTATCGTTTTTTTTCGAATTCAGTCCTTAATTATGTCCAATATGGACTGAATATTATTTTGATGAAACCAATGCCTGCTACCTTTGTTAATCTGCTGGATGACTACTCATTACACAAGTAACAATGTAATATATCTTCTTGTAAATTTTGTTTTTTTTTAAAACAACAACACTGTTAAGAAACATATTTAACAATTTGTTGAGTCCCTCAACCCTTGCACACATGCATAGATTTGTAAATATGCACACAATTTGTAAACATATTTAACAATTTGTTAAGTGTGGATATACGCTTCTCTCGTGTTTCCCTTTCCAATATCTGCTCTTTTCTCTCTGAATCCCTTTCTCTATGGCTCCTCTCCAATAATTCTCTATGTGCACATGCACAGATTTGTAAATATGCGCACAATGATTAGTTCCATAAGAATCATTATGTTTTTAATGAGATGATGTGGAGAAGAGCTCCCATAACATGACATTCGTTTGTGCATAATTTTTTGTGCTCTTACTTGTGGATAGCTGTGTGTTTAGAGATGGCATGCTATTATCTTTATGGACAGTTCTTAGAACTCAATTCAGCATAATGTGGTTTTGCAGTTACTTTCTTTGGATCTGGAATCTGTCATTAGTCAAGGGATATTAAGCTTATCAGTCAGGCAAAAGTTGATAGAAAACACCCTGGATCAGTCATATGAAATTGAACTTGGGGGTGGAGCTTTTGGACACTGCCTGGTATTTTGCATAAGCATATTTTTGGACCCTTTTGTTTTTCTCTTTTCTTTCCAAAATTCTTTCTTTTGAATTTATTTTGCTTTTACCAAACCCATTTTTTAGTAAAAACAAATTAACCTTAGGTGAATGGATCTTGAGTATGTTTATTTCCTATTTCCTGCTGCATGCTCACCATCATTGTTTGTCATTACAGCTTTTGTTCAATAGTTCTTAAAATGGGAACACATTCTGACTCTCTCCTTCTAATTTTAGGCTGTTAATGCAGATTCAGTGTCAGAATTGAGGAGTGAGTTGGGGCACCAGTTGGCAACTAAAAGCCGTGATCTAAAGTTGAGGTTAGCTATGCTTATTACTAAAATTTTGTTATCAGATTTCTCTTTATAAATTTCTTTTTCATGTGTGCCTAAATTCTTTCTCAATGCCCTAATGAGACATAACATTTTGATGTGACGTTATGTGGAGAATCATGGTATAGCGAGATGGTGCTTCAATGTTTTCTTGGAAATTATTTTCCTCCATGACTGCCTTTCCTCACACCAAGTGCATTTAAGTCTATATTTTCAAAGAACTACTTGATCACTGCAAGCAACCTCTATTTTCATTTTTCTTCTATATTATTTGTCATTAAGGCTCTGTGGTTGATTCTCACTTCTGCAACTTTTGTGGTTAATTTGTTTATAAAGAGCATCAAGATGCTGGAGATTTGATTTTTGAGTTAAGGCTTTGATGTTTTGAAAGAAATGTGTCAGTATGGCAGTTGGTCTAGATGCCTATGCTGTGTATTATGGGGTGAGAGTTGATGAAGTTAGACAGCAGCTACGGATTGGTTGGGTGCAAGGATGATTGAGAACAGGGAGGGGGAGGAGTAAGGATGGGTTGAGCCTGTAATAGGCGTGTTAAGAGTGGGAGCAGCGCCTATTGAAGAAAAGTTGAAAGAATGGATATTTGAGATAGTTTGGTCATGTGAGTCATAGACTAGTTAACAACCCCAAATGGGAAGGTTGATCATATTATAGTGAACAGAGTTACAAAAAAGAGGGAGAGGTAGACTTAAACTGACCTAGAGAAAAGTGATGCAAAGTGTATGTATTGGCTTTACATTTTTCCAAAGGTGTAGCCCAAAACTGTGGGGAACGGAGAGTAAAAATCCATTAGCAATCCAACTAGTGTGGGATTAAGGCTTAGTTGAGTTTTGAAACAAGCATCGATCACTGCACCACATGGATAGAATTTCCAATTACCTAGTAATAATTTGTTAAATTGTATTTCATTTATGCGTACTTAATATTCTTTCTCTGCTCTTCATCTTTTGTATTTTATTTATTCTAACTTACTATTCTTTCTCTGCTCTATTTCTTTGTAAGGAACCATAATAGCCTCCTCTATTAACCGCCACAGTTTGAGGTTGAGCATAATTCAGTTATAACAATGAAATGAGCAAGAGATGAAACAAAAATGAAATCTGATTACGTTATGTTTGGTTCAATTCCACCAAGAAATTCATTTTCCAGATGAATTTCAAATAGAATTTATTTCCAAATGAATTTTATCTGTGAAGTGCATTCGGTTCAAATGAATAGTTTATGGAATTTATCTCAAATGAATTTCATAGTTATTTATATTGTGTTTAGTATAAATCTAGAATTCAAGTTAATTTTTAATTTTGGTCAAAAAATACTTAATTTGGTTAAAAATACCCTTTTAAATAGAAAAATATTTTTAAAAAAATGAGGGGTATTTTAGTCATTTAAAAATAGAGACTTGACAGTTGTGGAATTTATTTGGAAATTCCAACCATTTTGTTAGAATTTGATCTAGTTATAATCAATGCTACAAATTTAAAAATTTGGAATTGCACAATTCTACAACGTGTTCATTTATATCAAACTCATATTATTTGGAATTCATTTATACCAAACACACTCTTAGGGGATTTCATTTATACCAAAATTTTGTGAAATTCATTTATACTAAACACACTCTTAGGGAATTTCATTTTACATTTCAGTTTTGCTAATGTTTTGATAATTTTTCAATTTGTTGTCATAGATAACTAAACTTTTTTTTAATGGTATGAATTAAAATTTTTTATTAGTGGCATGAATAATAATTATTTTTACAAATAATATACAGGGACACTAATATATCAGTAACGAACAAAACTGAATAGCGGAACCAAAATTCGTCTGTTTTGTTACTGTAGGTGCTTCATTTGGTAGTATTTTATTGAGTTTCTGAAAATTTAGAATAATATCGATTCTGTTTTGGATTGGTTTGGCTAACCAGATCCATGCCTGTGTAACTATCCATGCTCCCAGTGCTAGCCAGACACTCTCACTGGGAAACTCAATAATTTATGCTTGTAAAAGAGAAATTAGAACATGATTAAATTAGATCTGCAACTGTTATCAGAGTATGCAAGTTTAGTTTCAAAAAGATGAATGTAATGAAAATTAACATTTTGAACTTTACATCCAAATGTAGTCTAAGTTAGAGAATTCAGTTTTGTATACTTTCAGATATTCCACTATAGTTTATGATGTAATTTTGTTTTCAAGTTAAGAAATACTTCTATTAATATTTATTGGAGAAGGAGAAGGAGTATTTCTAGTTGATTAAAATAAATTGCAAAGTGATTGTAAAAGAGACAGTTCGTATGATTACCAGCATCATATTTGTTTGGCAGACTATTAAATTTTGAAACCTCCAAAGCCTCTGACTGGCCTAATCCAAACAGATTTCTTTTGACCTGATCCAGTAGGTCAACGTAGCCCCTGACCTTAACCCAACCTGAAGATAATGTTGTTTTGGTTTATATCACATACAATTCCTTATGGTGTCTATGAGTTTAGTTAAGGTTGGGTTTTCTCTACTAAGACATGCAAAATTAAACTCAGCTACTTTATTTTCTATGGTATTGTACTTGCCTCTTCACCGAGAAATTTAATCCAGTGTGGAATTGCAATTCTGTTGCTTTTGTCATGCCCTTAGTTAAGCTTTTCTAATTAGTGCTTTTTAATTGTCATTGAGATGTCATTTTCTGTGTCCTTACATCAAATGCCATTTCATTTTTCTTGATTGTCACAGAGCAATTGGAGCTGTTGTATATAGAGTCCCAGAGCTTGCAAATGACCGGTTGTTGAAAATTAGCTTAAGGAGTTTGTCTAGTGAAGACACAACACCCATTTCAAAGGTGGTTGCTGATCCTGTGTCTAATTTTCAATTTAAGTCTGTAAGCTAGTAGTGGTCAAATTGCTAAAATTCTTATGACTCTTTTGCAGGAATTTGGCGGTGGTGGTCATCAAAATGCTAGTTCTTTCATGATAGATTTTGCAGAATTTGAGAAATGGAAAGTTGGCCAAAGTGCTTGATTGTATGAGATTTTATGTTAAGAGTACCAGAACTAATAGGAAAAGAAAAGTTTGAGCTGACCTAATTACCAAGAATATGGAAGGCTGTTTTATTTTTGCTGTCTTGCTATATACTACTACATTTTTTGGTCTGTCCCAATGATGAAAAATTGTGAGGAAGATACTATTCAAGTTAGCCAGCAGATTTTCAGCTTAGCTATACAATACATCATCCAGGAGATACAGGACATCATCTCCATCACTTAATTCATGCATCAAAAGAAAGCTAATGCAAAGAAACAGAAAAGAAATATTTTTAATAACTGGGCAATCTCATACTATCATATATGTGTTGGCATATTATTTTTTTTGCATAACAGTCGATGGATTTGTTCCTCTTACTATTTTTATTTGTTTATGAATTTTTGAGATATTAACTTCTTCATGTAGAACTTGCAGGTATGATTTATGAAATGGAGCATTTGATGTAATAGAACTTGTATAATTATTGTTGGTGATGAGCACAAAGAGTATCTTATCTTTAGATGTATTTTCAATTAAAGATATGTGTTTTTTTTCTGGTTTTATTTTCCAACACTTAGATATTATAAACAATGATAAAATGTTAATATAACATTAACTTTCAATAATAAAATATCTTATATATAATTTATAATCAATATAATTACTTGAATATTTTTAAAAGTATTAAAAATTCATTTTAAAAAATCATTTTTTTATTGCTAACAAAATTCAAAATACATATTATTTTTATTATGAGTTCATAATAATTAGTTGAATATAATATTATTTAATAAATAATTTCACTTTTTTTTTGAAATAATAAATAATTGCACTTTTAAATAGTCATATATTTTTTTAACATTATAAAATGTATTTTTAATAATATTTGTGAGTAAGGTGTTAAAATTTAAGTAAATTGAAACTACAAGCTCTTAAAAATATACATGAAGAATTTAATAAAGCAAAATAATAATAATAATAATAATAATAATAAATAAGTAAAATAGTGCCATAATTTACAAATTTCGAAGGGTTGCTCCAATATTAGTATATGAATCAAAGCTTTAATTTAGTATGCTATTTTTTTTTTTTTTTGTACAACTAGTAGAAATTTGTAAATTACAAATTTACAAATTTATAAATTTCGAAGGGTTAATCTCCAATCCCATAAGGGGGATGAGAGGGGTGGAAGGGGGGAGAAAGGGGTAAGGGTTTCGAATCTTGTTCTCCTCAACAGGATGTCGACACCATTTGCCACTTGAGTTACTCGTGGGGGACAATTTAGTATGTGTGGACACACTCGGTTTGATCGGCTCGTAACGAAAGCCCGATGATGAGATAGAACGAATTATGAATACAAGAGAAACCCGAAACCTTCTTAGAATGGACTCGAAAGCCAAAAATATCAAGCCCGAAGCCTAAAACACCTAGCTGAGCCTAAAAACACTTCAACCCAAGCCAAAAGCTTGTTGACCTAAAGGTCAAGTCCAGGCCTATCGCCTCTTTGGCCCTGGCATCGGTGAGGCGACAGCCCATCAAAGAGGCGACGCATCTTCATGGTTGACCTATGCAGCATTAAATGCCATAAATGGCTGCATTAAACAAGCAATGGACCCACTTGTTACTCATCTGAAGATTTGTGCGTGAAAGTAGGAATTTTAGGGCGAGAAAAGGCTGGAAAGGAGGGGGAATGATGAGAAATGATGAAGGACGCCTTGTCAAGGCTTGGGGACTTGGGAAAGTGATAAGGGAAAAGAGAGAGGCTCTGAAGTGAAAAAAAAAAAGGAAGAGGAGAACTTTTTTTTAAGAAAAAAAGAAGAGAAAAAGAGAAAGAAGAGAGAAAAGAAGATAATTTGTAGCTTAAAAAGTTCACTTTCTTAAGAAGGAAGTAGGAGTTCTTGCATTCAAAGAAGATTCGAATCAGCAAATCAGTCTCTGAGAGCTAAATTAGGAGCCTCACATTCATTTGAATCAGTAAGAGTTCTTGTTTTTAAGCTTTAAGTTCTTAAACTCTACTAGAAAACTATATTTCTTGACTTTATTGCTTGTTTTTTTTTTTTTTGTGTTATGTTTATGACATGATCTCTTGAACTATTGAATATAAATGTAAGTGTTTTTTTTATAGCATATTTATTTATGTTTTACTTAAGGTTTAAGGAATCTTAAGCTCCTGTGTGCTTGTGGAAGAGGCGACATCTCTTCATGTTAAGGTGGCATAATGTCACCCCTTCACCTGGAGGCGACAGCTCTTTGAAGAGGTGTCGCCATATCAACAGAGCTGAGCTCAAGTTGGATTTGATTATGCATGATTGTTTGTGTAATTCATGTTCCTCGTATGTTTGTTTCATGTTGCATCTTGATCTTACATGCGATTACCATGATATTCGGCTTATTTATGTATTTTTTTACTCATTATTAATTATGTTACGTTATATATACTTTCTGTTAAACTAATAAGATGAATTCCCCTTTGTAGGATTTATTTTCATGTTCATGGAAGATTAATATCTTGATTTGTTGCAGGAATTTTGAGATGATCATAATCATTGAGTGTTTATCCTCTATTTTGTTTATTCTTATTTATTTCGTTTCTCATTTGTGAAGTATTGTAATCCCTAATCCTTTCCCCCAATTATTTAGATGTATTTTTGTGAATTATTATCATTTGTGATGAATGTTGGGTTTATAAGCATGAATATCGACTAATGTGCAAACTTGGATTTAATTATAAAATTTGGCGATTGATTGGGAATAATTACAATTTGCATAATAAATGAGGAAATAAACAGATAATCAAAGGTAATAGAATACAAATCACAAACAGAGGCCAACCGCAAGGTTGGGTGGGCATTCCAAATGATGATGAAGGAGAAAGGAATTGATGCTCTAATGGACTACACCGACCTTGACTTGGATGAGGGTGATAATCCTCTTCCTCGAAAATTCAAATTTCCTGATATAAAGAAGTATGCTGGAACTGATGATCCACACTTGCACTTGAAACAGTATGTGACATACATGAAAGCAACGGAGTTGACCAAGGCTCTCAAATAGTTAAGTAATTTCCCATGTCATTTGAGGGTGCTCCAATCCATTGGTATTATGCCTTAGAATCATATATGCAAAATGACTGGAAAGAACTGTGTGCTACATTTGTGAAACAATATGGGTTAAACGCTCAAATGGAAGTGTCTTTGAGAGACTTGCAGAACACTAAGCAGAGATTTAATGAATCCTTTGCTAACTATTTAACCAGATGGAGAGGGAAATTATCACAAATGAGGTATAGGCCCACCGAATCGGATCAACTGATGATAGCAATGGAAGTCTGTGTTCCGTTACTATCCAAAAAGTTGAGAGACATCGCAATTCGAAATTTCAAGAAATTATACAGATTTGGGGTTCAGAAAGAATCTAATTTAGCACAAGAGAAGAAATTCTTCAGTAGGAAGTCTGGGAGTAAAGAAGTGAGTGGATCGGGTAGCAACAACGTGCAAATCAACGCCATCAAGCAACCTCAAAGATTCTCTAACTTAGGTGAACCCCTGTCAAAGGTTTTAGAGAAACTGATGGAGAAGAATCTCCTACAACCTTTACCCCCGAGATAACTCATACCAAATACTAACCCAAATGGCTACTGCAAGTTTCACCAAACCATTGGGCATGACACTGATAATTGTGCCCGGTTGAAGTTTGAAATCCAAGACCTAATTGATTCAGGCAAAATCACTGATCCAGAAACCAGAAAACCAAACACCCCAAACAACCCCTTACCCAACTACCGAAATGTTCCACCACCAAATGCACCTATCCTCATGATAAACATCGGCTTAGCATAAGAGCAAGTCCTGAACTCTTTTGTTGACACTACACCCAGCTCACCAAAACTTGACCATGAACCACAAAGCCTGCAACCCATTGAACTATCTGTCAATGTGTTGGACATCTGGAGTTCTGATGAAGAGGGAGGCCAAATCGACATGTGGGACAGTGATGAAGATAGAAAGCCCAGATCCATTAGAAGAGTTACTGAGAAAAAGAAAGGAAAGAATGAGATCAAGCCAGAAGCTAAACCTGAAACTGAGGATAAGGAGGTTGAGAAGGAAGTACCAAAGGAAGAGCCAAAAAAAGAACCAAAGAAGGAAGGGAAATTTGTAGCTAGTGTTTGGGAATTGCTCATGAATTCCAAAACCCATCGGGAGGCGCTAGTATAGGCTTTAGACCAGAAAAAGATTCCCAAAGCTTACACTCCTAAACAAATGGTAGATTCTCTGATGGAAAGCCTTGAGGGGCTATCATTTTTTCTGATAATGATCTGCCCTTGGAGGGTAGGGACAACTGCAAGGCTTTGTTCATTAAGGCCGAGCTGAAAGGGAAGCCTACCTGCTGCGTAATAGTGGACAATGACTCTGCTATTAATGTGTGCCCTCTCAAGATTCTACCCAAGCTTGGGCTTGCAATGACCGACCTGAAACTGTCTGATGTGGTTATCAAGGCATATGATGACACAAGGTGACCTGTTGAGGGGACTTTTCGAGCTTTGGTGAAAATG
Organism: Mallotus japonicus; assembly: GCA_949634005.1. NCBI lineage: Eukaryota > Viridiplantae > Streptophyta > Magnoliopsida > Malpighiales > Euphorbiaceae > Mallotus > Mallotus japonicus. The sequence continues at coordinate 20,159 of CATIWK010058935.1, read as the reverse complement.
GGACCTATCGAAACCTGGGTAGATTTGCACGTGATCGACATCCTAGTGAATTTTGCTATTCTGCTGGGAAGGCCTTGGTTTCATCCTTTGGGAGGTGTACCATCTACTGTGCACCAAAAGATCAAGTTTCCATACGAGGGAAAGGTGGTTACTATTTCAGCAAAAATTGAAGCTGTTGTTGCTGCTTTGAAGCTAACTCCTAAAGAGATTCCTATCAGCCCAAAGCTTTGAGGTCTGTGTGCTTTATCAGGATGAACTAAATGAGAGGATTGTGAGTATGATGTGTGGCATGAACTTTATGCCTGGTATGGGATTAGGGAAGAATCAGCAGGGCCCACCAGAGTTTGTTGATCCGAAGATACCAATCCTAAAGTATGGAGTGGGATATGATGAAGCTGGGAGCTCGAATGCTAAGGCAAGGAAATGGACGCTGTGGTAAACATTCGTGGAAGAAGGCACTGGGTACCCATACAAGGGAGCTCCTGAACCATTAATGCTAGCTGGAAAGTTGGTCCCTGGTTTTGAAATCTTCATTGAATATATGGATGGGATCAAAGAAGTTACTGTTGAGGAACCCATAGTAGAAGAACTGGTGCTGACTCCAGAGCTAGAAGAGGACATTCCTGCTGTAGAGCTGAAGGACGCTGTTGATCAAGAAGAAGACCTGAACTTTGAGACCTACATTATTGACTCTATCATAGATGTTTTTTATAATGACCTTGACATTTCATTAGCCAACTTGTTTGAGATTGATGATGTTTTCTTTTCCAAAGTTAATGCAATAAGGTCTGACTTTGCTTATTTGTGTGATGTTTTTTCTAATGGTTATTCTGTTTGTAATGATCATTTTATACATATTTGATATTAATTTAGTCCAAATTGAATAATTTAATTTAGGCATATGTGATAATCCTAAAAATATAATGATTGCTTCTGATTTAACTCCTGATGAGAGAGAAAAAATGAAAGAAACGTTAAAAAGAAAATATAAAGTATTTGCTTGGGGCTATGAGGATATGCCTGGGATTGACAAAGAGATTGTGGAGCACAAAATTCCCTACCTATTCTCACATCACACCAATGAAACAAAAGAAGAGGAGGTTAAGGCTGGAATGGGCTCTCTTGATTAAAAAAGAAATTTAAAAGCAGCTGAAGGTTGAATTCTTGGAGGTAGTGGATGACACTCAATGGCTAGCTAATATAGTTCCGGTTCCCAAAAAAGATGGGAGAGTCAGAATGTGTGTAGATTACAGGGACTTAAATAAAGCTTGCCCAAAAGATGATTTTCCCTTACCACACATCAACACCCTCGTTGATAGTATGGCTTCTAGTGCAATGTACTCTTTTATGGATGACTTCTCAAGATACAACCAGATCATGAGGATAGTAATTAACAAGCTGAAGACATCTTTCACCACTGAGTGGGGAATCTATTGTTACTCAGTTATGCCATTTGGGTTGAAAAATGCAGGAGCTACTTAATAGAGAATGGCTACCACTTTGCTACATGACATGATCCACAAAGAGATAGAGGTATACATGGATGATATGATGGTGAAGTCTTCAACCAGAGAAGGGCACTTCGAGGCTTTAGACAAGTTTCTGACGAGAGCTAAAAAGTATAACCTAAGGTTAAACTCGAAGAAATGTGTTTTTGGGGGTAACCTCGGGGAAGCTGTTAGGACATATTATCAGCCTGAAAGGAATAGAAGTGGACCCAGATAAGGTTAAAGTGATCAGAGAGATGCCTGCACCGAAGAATGAGAAAGAGGTCAGAGGGTTTATCGAACGATTGCATTATATCAGTAGGTTCATTGCCAAGCTGACTACCATCTGTGAGCCAATCTTTAAACTTCTGAGGAAGAAGGCCTTTGAAACTATTAAGGGTTATCTGATGAATGAATCCTCCAGTATTACAACCACTAAGGCCGAATAACTTTTGATTCTCTATCTGGTGATTGAGAAAGAAGTGATAGGTGCAATGTTAGCTCAAGAAGATGAAGGAAAGGTTGAGCATGCAATGTATTACTTGAGTAGGAAACTCTTACCCTACAAGTCTAACTATAGTCTAGTGAAAAAGGCATACCTGGTCGTAATTTGGGCGACAAAGAAGCTCCGGCATTACTTTCAGTCTTACAGAGTTCAAGCGGTTTCTAAGCATGATCCTCTCAGGTATCTCCAGCAGACTCCGTCACTTACAGGAAAGTTAGCTAGGTGACTGGTTCTCCTCACCGAGTCCGACATAGACTACGTGGCAAAGAAGGTGGTAAAAGGAAGAGCAGTCGCAGACTTCTTGGCTCAGAATCCTATAGATGACAGACATGAGTGGGCACTGGAGTTCCCAGACAAACACTTGGAGATAATAGAAATCTGAATGTGGATAATGTACTTCGATGGAGCGGCCAATAATAAAGGGGCAGGAGTTGGTGTAATTTTAATCTCACCGGAAGGAGAGATGATTCCGATGGCGAAGAGATTGGAGTTTAAAGTCACCAACAATCAAGCCAAGTATAAGGCCTGCATCTTTGGATTGGAAGCGCTCTGAAATTTAGGGGCAGCAGAAGTCACAGTATACGGGGATTCTACGTTAGTGATGAAACAGATCTCTAAAAAATGGAAAGTAAGGGAAGATAAGCTGAGATTATACTAGGATTACTAGGCTACTATTTTGTTATCTTTCACTCAATGCAAATTCATGCATTTTCCACGAGAGGAGAATCAGATGGCAGATGCCCTGGCCATTTTAGCTTCAATATGGGAAGGAGAAAAATAGGCAGAAGTCAAACCTCTCATTCTTGTAAAATCTCGAATTCCCTATTATGAAGAAATAAGAATAAGGCCAATCGACCCTACAGAAAAGCCCTGGTTCCAAGATTTACATTGATACTTAGAAACAAGACAATTTCCTGAAGACGCCGATAGGAAGGAAAGGATGTCTCTAAGGATGTTTTCTCGGTAATTCATCAGCTATAATAGAATGTTGTACAAGAGAATGCTGACTGGAGTGCATCTGAGATGTGTTGATAAAAGCGAAGCTCAGGAAATTATGGAAGCAATTCATGAGGGTGTATGTGGGCCACATATAAACGGAACAATTCTAGCTAAGAAGATAACTCGTCAAGGGTATTTCTGGTTGACTATGGAAACAGATTGTGTGAAATATGTAAAGAAATGCCATAACTGCCGAGTGTATGGTAACGTTAGCCATCTGCCTTCTATGGAACTTCAAAGGTTGACTTCTCAATGGCCATTTGCAGTCTGGGGATCGATATCATTGGAGAGATAAGGCCAAAAGCATCTAACGGTCATCGTTATATTATGGTGGCAATTGAATATTTCTCTAAATGGGTGGAAGCGGAATCATTCGTGACTGTTGGGGCAACATAGATGGTGAGGTTTCTAGAGAAGAATATAATATGTAGATATGGTTTGCCTCATCATATTATCACTGATAAAGGTGTTCAATTCAGAGCAGAAATAACCACTTTGCTAAAAGAGTATAAGATTGAGCATCATAAATCATCTCCATACAGACCACAAGCCAATGGTGCGGTGGAGGTAGCAAACAAGAACGTGAAGAGAATATTAGCCAAAATATTGGAAAATTATAAGGATTGGGCAAGCTATCTACAATTTGCGCTGTGGGGATACAGGACCACTACCAGAACATCAACAAGAGATACTCTTTATTCGCTGGTATATGGATGCAAAGTAGTGTTACTGATGGAGGTCGAGATTCAATCATTGAGGGTTTTTTAGAATCCAAAATCCCATAATATCAGTGGGTAGAAAGTCGATTGGCGCAGCTGACATTATTGGATGAGAAGAGAATGAAAGCCATATATCACTCCCAGCTATATCAGAAAAGAATAGCACGAGCTTATAACAAGAAAATCAAACTAGGAAAAATGAAAGAGGGTGACTTAGTGCTAAAACTCACTAAGCCAATTATGACCGATCCATGCAGAAAGTTTAAGCTAAACTGGGAGAGTCCATATCTAGTGAAGAGGCTATTTTCTAAGGGGGCTACTATCCTATTCGATCTAGAGGGAAATGATTTCAGAGAGCCCATCAACCTGGATAAGGTCAAAAAGTACTTTATGTGAAAGTCTCACTAGGGAGAAAACCTCGAAAGAGGCTGTCTAGGCAAAAGTTAGAGACTAGAAAAAGAAGAAAAAAATAAAGTCCTACTAGATTGAAAACCTTAAAAAAGGTGGTCCAGGTAAAAAATTAAGGACATGGTAAAAGGAGAGAGAGTGGGAAAAATAGTTAGTTGGAAAACTTGCAAGGGCAAGCCAATTAACAACATGAGATATGTAAGAAGTAAAATGTATAGTCGCTTCGTGCTTAAATTAAATGGAATGGATTACCTTAGTTATTATTGAACATTGCATTAAATGCTTATTACAAACTGTTTAACTGAAAAGGAAATCCCGTCCAACAAAAAGTAAACATAGATTAAACTTCATAAACTAATTTTTCTTTCTTTTCTTTTGAACACCTTGGGCACTTGATGCCTACAACTCCCTTGTCCTTTTATTTATCATAAACTCATCCTTCTCTGTCTGCTGTAACTGAATCCATGCCTTGTACTAATCATCAGTAGACCGATCTCCGTCACAGTCAATGTACCTCTGAATGGTTCTTCAAGGGTAAGTTGTAACCAAATTGTCTAGAAAGTTTTTTGAGAGAGGCCCAGGCTCAAATTCATGCACTGGATCCACAATCAACTGCTTTTGCCCGTATTGTAGACAAAAACGAGCAAGATTATAAAAGTGGCAGAATGAAGACCAGCTAAGGGAACGTAGTAGGTGTAAGACCGAATGGTCACATACTGCAATCTCCACCATAGGCATATCCACTGAATCATAGTGTCAGGAAAAGTGGACAACCAGCTCCGAATATCTTCCAAAATGGGATGAAGTCTTCAAGTACGACAGTTCTTGGCTTTGTAATGTGCAATGTCCTTAGGAGGCTCAAGTAACCTCAGTTTCTCATAAAACCATGTCTACAAGGATGATGAACGGGTAAAAATAACAGAAAAGCAGAGAATGAAGAAAGAAAAAGAAAAACTGACCTCCAACAGTAAGGGACTCTTGGAGAATCGCCTAGTTTCTGAAAAATTATCCAGTCTGATGATGGTCTCTACTAAGATGAGAGGAAAGGGGTTGAGACCTGCTTCTACTTGATCTAGAATATGGAGAACTTTTGAATCACAGTTGCTAGAAGGGGAAACAAGCAAGAACTGTACGTATAAGAAAAGAGTGATCATCCGAGGCCAGTGAACCTCGCTATTGTCTATAGCTATGACAACTTCAAGGAGAGAGCTTATTAGAACCTCGGTGCCAAAGATGTGACGAAGGGAAGACTAAGGGGGAAAGTTGAACAGTCTAGCCATTTAGTATTGAATGGAGTGCACATCTGGGATTTCAACCTAAAGAATTGCAAACTGACAAGCAGAATGAATTTGAGAGCCCAAGATAGCTTCGAATTCCTCTGGCAGGGGGCATAGCTCTAATGTGTTGAACTTGAAAACATGTTTCTTGGGATCCCATAATTGAGTAAGAACATGGAGAAAAGGGAAGTTAATCTTCCTAGCATGCAAAGATCGGAAAGCTGATAGGTGAAACGACTCCAATTTTGCCCATGATCCACCGTCTAAGCTTTTCGAGATCGATTATAGTTGTTTGAGGCTTCTTCCGGTCATGTTAGAAGGTTAGGATGCTGTTTTGAGAGAGAAAATAAAGAAAAATGGCGTAGGGATGTGAATTGGGGGTTTTTATAGAAGTTAGGGTTTTTAATGAGCTGCATAATGCTGGTGTAGAGGTGATCACCTTTACAATAAGGTGGTGCTTTTGAGTGTTGAGGCGATTTTACATCTCCTCTTCACAAAGAGGTGATGCCCCTGTGAAGAGGCAACACACCTTCAACAGACAAAAGGGACAATGTATTTTTGTTGTATTGTTCTAAACATTGACATTGTAAACGAAATTCAGTTATCAAAAAGGGGAATTTTCATAACCAAAATTTCCTCGATTCATTCGAAGTTCAGTTGAAATGATTTTGAGTTTTACGATGTTCAAACAGAGCAAAATATGAAAATTCTAGAAAGAGGATCAACAGTTCTGAATGACAAAAAATGATCCTAATCTAAGAGGCATCTAAGGCAGTCTCCTACACATCATCCCCATGATCATCTCCCTCATCTATGGGATCATCAGGATACTCGCCCATCATCCTTGCTGCTATCTCCAACAGGCTCATTAGCATGCTCCTCCTCCCCATCACCACCGTCATCGTCGTCCTCCTCGTCGTCATCAACCTGAAAGGCAGTAAGCTGATGCTCAAGCGTGTTGATCCTAGCCTGACTAGCATAATCTTGGTCCTATCAAAATACAATGAGAGGTAAGAAATCATGAAAGCATGCATACATATAAATAGGAGATGATTATTACCTTCCATTGCTGTGTCATGCTCATCAGAAAGTCTTATTGTGCCTCGATCACCCTATACATATACTCTCCCTAATCTCAAGGTATCTGTACAAATAATGAATTATTAGAATTAACCCTATGTTAAGTCAAATTTGGGAACATGATCTCAGAAGAAAGGAACTTACATGTGTAGAGGCCTCCGGAATGAACACTGGCTCTAAGCTCATGTCCAGTGCAAGGAATTGATGAGATAGCTCGCCTGAAGGCAGTCAGCATCAGGTCATCAGGTCCAGAGGGGCAGCAAGCCTACCAGCTATAATCTACAGGTCAAAACTAGAGGGACCCCTAGTAGCTGGTGTACTAGATGAAGTACCCTCACCACTAGGCACAATACAAGGACGCTGAGGAGGTCTCTCCTGTGCAGTAGGCCTAGGATAGACAACTGGTGCTCTAGCTAGTGCTTGCAAATGAAAATTAAGTCAGGGAAATCACATTTGCAGATAGAAATATAAAATCATATGCTTAACAGAATTACATGCTTACTTGAGATGTGGATGTAGATAAAGGTACCCTCTGCAAGAGATGAGCTCGAGCGAAGTCCAAATAGCGAGACTTCCTCCTCTTGTAGTAATCCTCAGCATCCTCTCCCTCATAGGCCTGATCCTACTCCTCTCCCTCCAATTGGTGCATCCAGAAGATAGATCGAGGAGGAGGGAGTGGTGGTCGCCTTACCCGAGCACCCTGGCCCCAATGATGTATCCTCTCACCGAGATACCAAACTCTGCAGTCAGGCCCTCAGAGTAGAACCCTCTTCTTAGACAGCGGTATCGAGCGGCTCATAGCCTAAGACCATCCATTAAGAGGACCCCACAAGTTCGGATGTAGCTTTAAAAATAAACTAGAAGAATTAAATAAATCAGATACTAACCTCTCCAGTAGCCAATCCACAGATGTGGGATCGTACATCCGCTAGAAGGGGGATGTCATCTTCGACGGAGAGGCCAAAGTGCCGCAGAGGATGCACTGGAGGTGATACTGGGTCCCACGAGGGAAGGTTGGGGGTTCGTGCGGCGTCCATGATGAGGAAAGTGTGAAAGGTGAAAGAGAAAAGTGAAAGGGAAGCAAAGGGAAAGAGAATGAATCTTTTTGAAATAGAAAGGAAGATAGGTATTTATAGGAAAAGTAGGAAGAAGAGAAAGACCACTTGATGGAGGAAGTTGATTAAAACAAAAGTGCTCAGCCAGGTTTGTATTCCGAGGCTGGCCGCCGATTTTAATAAAATAATAAAAAGGAGTTTTTTATTATTTTATTATTTTTTCACTTCTCGGGTGTTCCCTGAAAATGATGGTGTAAGAGATGAAGATTTTTCTGATCATGTTTTTGTGAGTGATTTCTCAGGATTGTATCCCTGAGATTCGCGTTTTTGTGGGTAATTTTTTAGAATTGTATGCCCAAAATTTATGTTTTTGTGAGTAATTTTTCAGGATTGTATGGCCGAAAATTAAATTTTATGGGTAATTTTTTGGGATTGTATGCACGGAATTTATGTTTTTGTGAGTAATTTTTTAGGATTGTATGCCCGAAATTTACGTTTTTGTAAGTAATTCCTAGGGATTGTATGCCCAAAATTTATGTGTTTGTGAGTGATTTCTCAAGTTAAGAATATTTAGGATTCACATTTGTGAGTGATTTCTCGGGTTAGAATATTCAGGATTCACGTTTGTGAGTGACTTCTCGGGTTAGAATATTCAGGATTCATGTTTGTGAGTGACTTCTCGGGTTAGAATACTCGAGATTCAAATTTGTGAGTGACTTATCGGGTTAGAATATTCGGGATTCACGTTTGTGAGTGGCTTCTCAGGTTAGAATGCTCAAGGTTCACGTTTGTGAGTGATTTCTCAGGTTAGAATGCTCGGAATTCACATTTCAGTGAGTGATTTTTCAGGAATGAAATTCCCAAGATTCACGTTTCAAGTCTTAAAATTTTGCATGAGTGTTTGATCTGGTTTGAATCCCCGAGGTTCATGTTTCAAGTTTTAAATTTTCTTCTTTTCTTTAGTGAGTGATTTTTCAAGAATGAAATTTCCTAAGTTCACATTTCAAATCTAAAGATTCAACTTCTCGAGTTTGAATTCCCGAGGCGGACAACATGGATCTTGAAGATTATTCCTCTCGAGTAGACCTGAAGGTCAGGTATGCCCTTTGATTATTTCTTTTATTATGCATGTTGCTTTTTTGAAAAATTGATTACATAAATTCAGTTTTTTATTCGAAAAACTAAGGGGACAAATTGTGGACACCCTCGGTTTGATCGGCCTGCAAAGAAAGCCCGATGATGAGATATAACGAATTATGAATGCAAAAGAAACTTGAAACCTTCTTAGAATGGACTCGCAAGACCAAAATATCAAGCCCGAAGCCTAAAACACCTAGCTGAGCCCAAAAACACTTCAACCTAAGCTAAAAGCCCATTGGCCTAAAGGTCAAGCCCAAGCCTAGGCCAAAGAGGCGACTCCTCTTTGGCCTAGGCATCGGTGAGGCGACAGTCCATCAAAGAGGCGATGCCTCTTCATGGCCGACTTATACAGCATTAAATGCCATTAATGGCTACATTAAACAAGCAGTGGACCCACATGTCACTCATTTGAAGATTTGTGCATGAAAGTAGGCCTTTCGGGGCAAGAAAAGGCTGGAAAGGAAGGGGAAATAATGAGAAATTATGAAGGATGCCTTGTCAATGCTTAGGGACTTGGGAAAGTGATGAGGGAAAAAAGAGGTTTTAAAAAAGAGAGGCTCTGGAGTGAAAAAAAAAAAAAGAAGGAAGAGGAGAACGTTTTTTTTTTTAAGAAAAAAAAAAGAAAGAAAAGAGAAAAGAAGATAGTTTGTATCTTAAAAAGTTCACTTTCTTAAGAAGGAAGTAGGAGTTCTTGCATTCAAAGAAGATTCGAATCAGCAAATCAGTCTCTGAGGGCTAATTTAGGAGCCTCACATTCATTTGAATCAGTAAGAGTTCTTGTTTTTAAGCTTTGAGTTCTTAAACTCTACTAGAAAAACTATATTTCTTGACTTTATTACTTGTTTTTTTTTTGTGTTTATTGTTTATTTTGTGTTATGTTTATGATATGATCTCTTAAACTATTTTAATATAAATGTAAGTTCTTTTTTATAACATATTTATTTGTGTTTTACTTAAGGTTTAAGGCATTTTAAGTTCTTGTGTGCCTGTGGAAGAGGAGACGTCCCTTCATGTTGAGGCGGGATAGTGACGCCATATCAACAGAGTTGAGCTCAAGTTGGATTTGATTCTGCATGATTGTTTGTGTAATTCATGTTTCTCGTATGTTTGTTTCATGTTGCATCTTGATCTCAGATGCGATTACCATGTTATTAGGCTTATTTATATATTTTTTTACTCATTATTAATTATGTTACGTTATATATGCTTTCTGTTAAACTAATAAGATGAATTCCCCTTTGTAGGATTTATTTTCATGTTCATGGAAGATTAATATCTTGAGTTTTTGTAGGAATTTTGAGATAATCATAATCATCGAGTGTTTATCCTCTATTTTCTTTATTTTTGTTTATTTCGTTTCTCATTTGTGAAGTATTGTAATCCTTAATCCTTTCCCCCCAATTATTTAGATGTATTTTTGTGAATTATTATCATTTGTGATGAATGTTGGGTTTATAAGCATGAACATGGACTAATGTGCAAACTTGGATTTAATTATAAAATTTGGCAATTGATTGGGAATAATTACAATTTGCATGATAAATGAGGAAATAAACAGATAATCAAAGGTAATAGAATACAAATCACAAATAGAGGCCAACCGCAACCGCAAGGTTGGGTGGGCATTCCAAAAGCCCATACCCAGTTTTCGAACCTTTTCTCTGAGGACGGCTACTAGGAACCTTCGTGGAATCCAGTTGTTGTACAATGTGTCCCGAGTTTTATCCAGGTGGCATTTCCAATTTGGGCTCCAAAGCCTATTTTGTATTTCCTAGTGGGTCTTGAGCCCACACAGTGTCGTGGTTGCCAACAGTATGTTAATTGATGAAACACTTTACTCCATTATGGTCCATTAAGAAGTCGTCTAATATGTTTTATATGTTGGTTTGCTATTTGGTCTTGATTTCCCTTTGATTACGAATAATGGTGTGTTTAATATAAATGAATTTCATAAAATTGTATAGAAATTGTTTGCAAATTTAAGTGAGTGTGTTAGGTTTAAATGAAAAATTTTGTGCAATTCATTTTTTATTTCAACTTTTTTAATTTTGTGAAATTGCTTATTACTAAATCAAATTTTTAGAATTTCTGCTCACAGCACCTCTTTTCTAGTCTGGGGGCCAAAGGCATTCAATTTACAAAATTTTCTTTTAAATCAAACAAAGTTTATTAATAAATAATTTATTTGCAAATGAGCTTTATTTAGAATTCAATTAAAAATAAAAAAATTATTAGTGAAATTGAAAGAAATAAAAAGTAAAAAATCAAATTTTAAATGAAAAGTCTATGGGTGCTTTTTTATAATAATTTTTATAATAATTATTGTCATTATTGTCATCTTTCTTTCTATGTTCTTTAAAATTACATCCAATTGATGCTATGTTGAGTTCCATTCCTCATATTCTTTCTTTTTAATAAGGGACCTTTACTAAAATGCCACCAAAACTCACCTTAACAATAAAAAAAACTTCAACTTTTCGTTTATTACTCCTGTGACCAAAATGCAAAAAAAAAAAAAAATCCCATCTCCGTCATTCATGCGCGCCTCTTCTCCATGAATGCTGAAAAAAAAAAGTTCTTCTTCTTCTTCTTCTTGCAAAAAACCAATCTCAACAAAAATTCATCAACACATTGAATCATTCTTATTCAGATTTCAAATCTCCAAAACTACAACAAATCAAAAAGAAGAAAACAATCAAGCAAGAAAATTTGACTTATAAGTGTGCACTTCTATTTTTTTCGGATTTCCCCTTGCACTTTTATTTCTATACATTGAGTGCCTACACTTTTATTTTTCTATACATTAGGTCCTTAATTTAAAATTAAGAACCCAATGTATGACAAAATAAAAATATAGGACTTAATGTATAGAAATAAAAGTGCGTCGGGAAAAATCCAGAAAAAAATAAAAGAGCAAAGGGCAAAAAATTGGTTAAGCCATTTAAGTGTCACAACATATGAAAATCTCTATTGCTCACCATCTCATACTTTGCTGGTGGTCATATTTTCCTCTTGGATCTAAATCTCTCCATCTTCTCCCATAAAAAATTAACAAAAAAGCAAAGATTTTGTTAAGGTCAAGGTTATGGGTATGTCTTCTTTCTTTTAGTCTATAAAAATGTCCAACATTCAAAGTATCAAACTCAGAACCTCACTTTACTCTTCCTGTGTATAAAAATTGAAGGGTTTTATTTGTCATTGATTTGTGAAATTTTTTGTTTGTATTTGAATAGAATTAGCGGTAGGATCTATATATAAAGAGAGGTGTATACTGGTGAATGATTAGGCTAAGTACATGGCGATTTATGGGTCACTTGAAGATGATGAATATGTTATAATTACATTGCAATATACATAGGAGGGTTTATTATCTGTTGACGAGAATAGAGAGGGTCATGTTGCTGCTTTTGGTGATGATATTGCTACTGAATGGCTTGCCACTGAGTTCAAGCGAGAGATCTTTGTGGTAGGCTTTTGCTATCTTGATTTTCTTTATTTTGGTTCTTATAATATGTTGATTTGTTGATGTTGTTAATATGCATCATTTCTTAATTGGAGTTGTAGTTCTTTTGATGAATAGATCTCCAATGCTTTGACATTACTTGCAACTGAAAATTCTATAGCTTTTGGTTTTAGATTTTTTCTGATGTTGGATTTGTAATCAATAAAAGAAGTGAATAAAGAAAAATACTTTTGCTTATATCTTTAGTTTCATTGTGACAAGTTTCAGCCTTTGAATTGTTGAGGTGAAATGATTTGAGGTCTTATCAATTTCTTTAATTTGTAAAATTTGTTACAGTTCTGAAATAACTTTGATGATTCTGATTTAGCTTGATTGTTTCGTTTTAACATTTACAGGTGCAAGTCATGGATTTGATGCAATGATTGATAAAGACAAATGATACACCTAAGAAAGATTGATTTAATTGAGAATCCAACCAAATATGTTTTGGTCTTGGAGTCTCAGCCTTGGCTGCTAGCTCAAGACCTCCTGATTGAGGTATATAAGCAATAGTTGGGTTGGCATTCACTAGCTATGATATAATTTCAAGTATGGTTACCGACGGCCTAAAGGGGTTGAAATGCCCTACCAAGCATTGGAGATTTTAGGTAGGATGAGGGAGGTGGGTGTAAGGCATAGTTCATCAGCGATTTCCATCATTTTCAGGTTGCTGCTCAAAGTGGGTGACTATGGTAGTGTTTGGAAGTTGCTAAGAAGCATGATTCGAGAAGGTCCTCGGCCTTGTAGTCATAATTTCAATGCAATGATTCTTTGTTTTTGTCAAATGGGTTTTCTGAGGGTCGGCAAGAGTTTATTATTTGTTATGTGGAAGTTTAAGTGTGAACCGGATCTTTGTTTGTTTGCTTTTTAATGCATGTGGAATTAGGGGAGGACTTTTGATGCTTTTCACCTATTGCATTTGATGAGAGAATATGGATGTAATCCTAGCTTAATTACATTCAATACAATTATAAATGCATTTTACAATTTGGGAAATGTGGTCAAAACACGGGAGTTTTTCAATTGCATCCAAGAGGTGGGTCTTAATCCAAATGTTGCAATATATAAAATAATATATAGCACTTTTATTTAATTTTATTTATGTGTAAAATGTATATGATTCTTTTTATTAATTTTGAATAAAATTAAAAATTAAATAATTAAATTTTAAATAATTTATAAAAATAATTTCATTGTTTATAGTAACAAAAAAAAGTTATGAATATAATTTTTATTTTTTGTTTACTTTTCGTTTATTTTCTGTATATAAAACAATCTCTTATACTTTTATTTATTTATTTTATTATTATTATTATTATTATTATTATTATTATTATTATTGTCCCTTTGCATGGTCAAGGTCATGATCAATCTCAAAACAACATTGGTTTTGACTTTAACAATCAATTTTTGTTGTTAACATTTATATTTAAGTGTGTTTATAAGTTAGGATCTAAAGGATGCATTTGGAGGCTCAAGAGTCAAGTTTTCCAAGCCAAAGGTGCTCCTCACAAGCTCTCCTTATGACCATGAACTATGGTCATGAGCAGGAGCCTGAAAGAGCAAGAATTGAGCCAAGGGTTTGCGCCTCTCACTAGTGCTGCTCATGGTCGTGAGCGGCTTGTGAGGAGCAGGTCACAACCGTGAGGAGCGGCAGCTCTCTAATGGTTAGTTGAAGCCACAACGATCATATCTTTCAAGGCTCATGACCGTGAGCCTCCCCTCGTGAACAGCGTTTTGACTGCAAAAAGCTGATTTTCATTAAATGTAGTATGCTTTTGTTTTCATATGTTCCCTGAATTGTTTTTTGCTGTACAATGCAATTTCATATTATTTCACTTTTTCTGTAAATGTGTAATGTAGTATGGAAAAATTCAAGCAATAAAATGATTAGTGAGTAATTGATTCACAATTATTTTGGACTGTAGAATTTTTTAATAGTTGTTGGACTAATTAAACTATAACATTATGATTAAATTAACATGATTGTTGATATCATTATTATTGTTACATATAATTTAAGAAAAGTTTTTAAAAATGTAGGCCCACATAATATAGTCTCTTATGAGCATAGAAACTTTATGTGAAAAAAAAAAAAAAAACGTACCAACTTTTTAATATTCAGTTTAAATTTTGCAAAGCGTAAAAGTTTAATTGTTTCTCTTCGATATAAAATGATAGAAGCTGCATTATATATTAAGATTTGATATTTAGTCTATTTATATATGAAAGTTTGATGAATATTATTTATATTGTTTTGTCAAAAAGGACACAAATTTGTTTCCTTCAAATGATACACAGTTTTTTGTACGTGTTTTTAAACATCCACACATTTTAATGTGAGTTTTTTTTTTTTTTAACATATTACTGCTTTACTTCATTTTTATGCAGTATTTTAATTATTATTATTATTTTATATTATTCTATACTATTTCTCTCTTACTATTCACTGTGTTTTATTATTTATCAATTTCTATTTTTTTCCACTTTTTATTTGTTCAAATTTATTTATTTTAGTTTCCTTTGATTTACGATTATTAGTTATTGTAATTGAATTTTCATTTATTTTTTTTATTATTTATTATTTTTTATATTGTTTCATTTTAAACATAGTTTTAGTTTATTAATTATTATTTTCCTTTAAAATTTTGCTCTTAATTTGTTTTACTTAATATCTAAATTTGATGTGTCTATATATATATATATCTGTGTGTGTGTGTCTATGTTCGTTTGTATTTTTAATGTTTTTTTTTATATGTTCTAGGTGCATTGAAATCTTGTATGTTTCACTTTTTCTGTCCTGCTGTGCTTTATATTTCATCAGTTTAATTTTGTTGCCTTTGCATTAATAATTGTCATTATTTTTTTAGATGATATTTTTCTATTTGATTTATTCATAAAACATTTCTTCATTTCTTCAATTTACTTTTCGTATGACTTCTATTTCTAAATAAACAAATTTTCACTTCATAACTTTTTTCTCATTTTATTTTTTAGCTACATTCTTATATTTTGAAAAATAAATCGCGCTTTGATTTTTAAAAATTCTTTAATGCTTTATTTTGCTAATTTTATTCTCCTTTTTTCTTTGCAGCACTTTGCTTTTCACTTTTGCTTTATGTTTTTTATTTTTGTTGTTTGACAAGCACTCCTTAATCGAGGTTTTTGTAATGTTTTTTTTTATATTTAGATAAATATTTATTAACAAAACTTTCATTTGATTGTGTTTGTACCCAAATTAAATTTTAGGCTAAAAATAATAAGCTCATTATTTTTAATTTGATTAAAAAATTAAAAAGTCCAAATTAGGTCCAAATTATTTGCACACTGAACTGGAGGATAAGAATTAGAAGAATCTAGAAGCACCTTTTAGTATTTCTCAGAGGCTTGGGGAAAAAGGCTCTGGAATAGTCATTTGCAGAGTTAAGTTATGTGAATTTATTTCTACGAAACGGAAGACTTCTCAGCTGGGGCAATTATTTGAAGAAATTAATTCTTACAGTATAAAAGGCAAAGGAATGATTGGAAGAGGGACATCTACACTTATCTACATCAATCTACAAAACCAATCTACAAATTTAGAATTTTAGTCTGTCTTTAGATTATTAGTACTGTCAATTTTAGCTTTGTTTTAAGCTTTCAAATCAATACAACTTCATTTTCAAGCGTTCATTTGTCTCTTTTATTTACAAATCAATTTTCCATCTCTGAAATCCAAGAAAATTGTGGTAAAGGTGCTTGGGAATCCACAAACGTCTGAAAGAAGTCAGGATTAATTTTTGAGGACTCGCTCCTCTGACACGCTCTCAATTACACAAATAAAAAAATAGCCAACAATCTTTTGGCACGCTCGGTGGGACTCGTTTTCAACGAGATGACAAAATTACTGAGAAGTGGAAAAGAAGTTTCTGACGTTGGTGATTCAACCAACAAAACACCTAAAGAAGTACGTGATGAACATTCAGAAGGAAATCAGGTGCCTCACGGTCAAAACAAGGATGAGGCGCCTACTGATCAGTCAGGTCAGAAATTGAAAGCTGTTAACACTATTGAAAGTTCTGATTCTCAAGTTTTTGAAAAAGTCTTTCTGGATGCAGTACCTCAGATGTTCAATTCTCTGCAGCAAAGCTTTGAGAATACTCTAAAACAAGGCTTTGAAAAAATATTTTAGGAGGCTGTGCGAACATATTCCAAAATGAAAGAACAGTCACCTAAACAACATGTTGTTGTATCCAAGCCAGATGTAGCCTTGGAGGAGTCTAGCAATTCTGCAAAGATTGTTACTTTGGTGCAAACAATTACTGATGAAAGGTATACTCCTCCACACAGGAGGGATGAGGTGGGCCTTAATAATAAGTGCTTGCTCCTAACGACCCTAATGGCCGAAATGGAAACAATAGTAATTCAAATAATAATAAGCCTAACCAACAAAATTTTGGTAGGACTAACCCAGCCTTGCAGCCAGGAGGTGTACGAACAGGAAGAAAGAGGCACGGGGGGCAATTTTCCCTAGGGCCAAATGAATTTTCCCAAGACATACATGCCATAGCCTCAAGCACCACTAATCGGAGTTGACTTAGATGCAGTAAGGGATGTTGTACAGGAGCTGTATGGGCCTGGTCTACATCAAGTTGGCCCCCCAGAATTCCACAAGCCATACCCGGATGTGATAGACAGGGATAATCCTTATCCTAGAGGCTACAGAGTTCCTGAGTTTTCCCTATTCTCTGAGGAAAATGGATAATCAACATTGGAGCATATTGCTCATTTTACAATTCAATGCGGAGAGTTGGCAAACTTTGAGAATTTTCCTAATTTTAAATTAAGATTATTTCCTAATAGTTTGACAGGAACTGCATTCACCTGGTATGCAATATTGCCCAGAAATTTTATCCTTACTTGGCAGAAGATGGAGCGTTAGTTTCACACTTAGTTCTTTATAACAGAGCCTGAAGTTTGCATAGCTGAACTCTCCAAGGTAACTCAGAGAGCAGGAGAAAGTGCAGATTTATTCATCTCCAGGTTCAAGAGGATAAGAAACAGATGCAAAATCATGTTACCAGAAGATGAATATGTTAAAATGGCATAGAGGGGTATGGACATTGAATTGAGAAAGAAGTTCCAGCGCATGGAATTTCGTGATTTTTATAAGCTTGCTGCCAAAGTAAGTGAATATGAGGAATTGCTCAGAGAGGAAAATCAAAGGAAGAAGGTTTCCATTGGAACTTATTTTCAAGAGGTGTCTAATGTTGAAGTTGACACTGCTAAACTCACAAACACAGGATCTTGTGTTTGTCCTCCCTTGGAAAAGAAGACTCCTGAAGCATGGAAGAAATCACAGACATCAAATCCTCAAATGCAGTACACATTTGAAGTGTCAAAAACTGAGCAAATATTTAATTTTCTTCTCAAAGAGAAATTTATCAAATTACAACCTAATCATAAAATACCCACAACAGAGGAGTTGAAAGGAAAAGATTATTGTAAGTACCACAATTCTTACAGTCATTCTACTAACGCTTGTTGGGTGTTCAAAAATGTAGTTCAGGAGTGCTGAAATTTCCAGAAATGAAGGATTCCATGTTGATTGAAGAAGACCCTTTTTCCACCTGTGGCCACTGTCAATACCATTGGTGCTGATCTGAAGACATTTCTAGATTTAAAGAAAAAGCTTATAGAGAAAGAAGAAAATTGGGATACTCTTGGCCAACCCTTTGGGAAATTTGATTACAAGGTAAAGTATTCCAGACCACCATCAGCAAATGTTCCTCAAAAATCAATGATTCCTTCAGGATGGAGAGATGAACCCAGGAATGAACCCAAAAGAGGAAAATGGACACCAGGCCAAAACCACCTCAACATCAGAAGTTCTATGGCAATAATTGGAGGTAACCAAACAGAGTTGGCAATAATTAGAGACCTGCTCGGAACTGGAATTCATTCAAAAGGCAAGAAAAGTTTCCAGTTCAAAGATTAAAATTTTTTCATAACTCTAACTTAACTGGGAATGTCTATAATAATTACAAGTACAGACCTAGAAGGGAAGAGAATGTGGTTACCCTAAGGTTTACCAGAAAACAACCAAGATTTGTTATTCCACCACCTGTGAATCCTAGTAAGGGCTGGTAGCACGTGCAGCACAAGAAATTCCCACAACGCTTAACTCGCACACAAAACAGAAGGTTTCAAAGGCAACGTGTTGCTGAGAGAAAAGAGAAAGAACAGCAGGTGCAGGATTAAGTAATGGAAGAGGTGGAACCTGTTAACAAGTCTAAATTTAGAAGATTGGCTACTGAAGATCCAATTGCTAGCAAAGAGGAGTCTATAGGGAGATCTGGTTCTCAAAAGGTTAACTTTGAGGGAAGCATGGAGCTAGATGAGGACATGGAGATTGAAGCATTTGAGACAGAGGATAACTCATTCCATTATCGGTGTGCTACTACCTCAGTCATGCTACCTTAGGAATTCATGATGCAAGATGTTGAGGAAAATGAATCTCATAACACTTGGGGGGACAACCTCATCAAGGGAGCCAGTTGAGCACCTAAGTGGAGTTGTGATTCAGGCTATTAGGCCTGATCAACCTAAAATAGTGATCCTTGAAAAGCTATCTCTAGAAATGACCAAGCATATAAAACCTCTTTACATAAAGGCTCACCTAAATAGCAAGCCTTTCTCCAGAATTCTAGTGGATAATGGCTCAACCATAAATGTGATACCACTTAGACTTTTAAGCTCTTTTAGTAAAAGTGAAGAGGATTTAATTTCTACTGACATAACTATTTCAGCTTTTACAGGAGATATCATAGGAGTATCTGGGGTTTTACCAATTGAGATCACTGTTGGAAGCAAGCAGTCACTTACTGCCTTCTTTGTGGTAGAATCAAGTGCTAGCTACAATGCATTACTTGGAAGGGATTGGATTCATTCTAATTGGTGTGTGCCATCTTCTCTATACTAGTTCCTTCTTATGGAAAGATAATGATGTTGAAGTGGTTTGGGCTGATAACAAGCCATTTAGTACATGTTCAGATAATTTGGAGGCCAGATTTTATGATGTCAACCTGGGGCCTCTCAAATTTTCTGGAAGAAGAGTGAATGGAGATCCTAGAAACATTCATTTCTCTAAGGAAGACATGGAAGCAAAAGTCCAGGAACATTTAGATTTAATCTACAAAGAAAAAACTATCATGCCTTACACCTACTGGCCGATGGAGAAGCCAATCATTGAAGAGATTAATGATTAGACACATAAAGGAAGAACTGGCAGTAGCTGCAACTGCTATGAAGAAGTGTCTGATCAGCAAATTATAAATAAATAATTAATGAAGAATTAGAGGTAAATAGAACGAAAATCATAGGTGAAGAAAAATTTAAGGATGTTAATGAACTATAAATAGAAAATGTAAAGGACGCATCACAATGCCTTTAAGATGATCAACATGAAGTTCAAGACCCTCTAGAGGAAATTAATCTTGGCATAGAGAAAGAGCCAAGAGTCACCTATGTTGGTACTTTGTTGAAAGAAGAAGTAAAAAAGGAGTTAATTGCACTGTTGAAAGAATTCAAAGATTATTTTGCATGGGATTACACAGAGATGCTTGGGTTAGATAGAGAGGTAGTTGAGCACCGCCTTCCTATAAAGCCTGAATTTCATCCTTTTTAACAACCTCCCAAGAGAATGTCAAAGGAGGTAGAATTAAAAGTCAAAGATGAAATTGAAAAATTTCTCAGTGTTGGCTTCATCAGGCCAACCAGGTATGTTGAGTGGCTTTCTAATATGGTCCCTGTAATGAAAAAGAATGGTAGACTTAGAGTTTGCATAGACTTTAGGGATTCAAATATAGCCACTCCTAAAGATATTTATGTTATGCCTATAGCTGATATGTTAATTGATGCTGCCTCTAGGAATGAACTTCTATCATTTATAGATGGTTTCTCAGGGTATAATCAAATCTTTATTGCAAAAGAAGATGTCTCTAAGACC
>CATIWK010058859.1:0-28747 GCA_949634005.1 Mallotus japonicus | reverse complement strand
CTTATAAAATATTAAATTACACACCACTTGAACTATCAGATATTAATTAAAATAATAAATTTTATGGTCAAACTAATTTATACATTAATTGAAATTATATTTTTTTATGCTTTTTGAGAGGACATTCCTTAATATCAACTTGATAACACTCACACTCGGCTCTCTTACAATTTAACAGTAACCAGAAAAAATTTGATTGAATTTGTGAAATATAAGCATATATTTTATTTTTATTAATTAAATATAAAATATTTGAAATATCTATCACAATTTTAAGTTTGAAATGTTCGTGAATGACTATGTTTGGCCTGATGTGTACATTTCTACCAAATTGGGTCTAATTTTTGAAGCAAATGTTGGAGTGGGTGTCATTTTCGTTGGAAAGGTGTGCTGGGTTTGATTATAGCTTTCTGTGATGGATGTTCAAATATATTTCAATCTAGGCTTGTGTATTTTCGTTCTTGGACCCTTTGTTCAGTTTGGGCTGTGACACAAATCTTTCAAAAAAAAACATTGTGAACTTGTTTAAAATAAGTGAGCTCGAGGTTTTGACAGAATTTTATGCTTTTCATTGTTTTTTTTTTTTTTTTTAAATCCAAAACGCATCTTGGCTCCTATATACTCTCAAATTCTTTCACATTGTTCCTTTTTATTAAATTTTTAACACATTGTATTTTTTTTATTTTTAATTTCTGATACATTACAACCGTTCACTCTTAATTTTTAGTACATTGAGCCCTTATTGAAAAATTGAAAGTGAAAAAAATATTCAAATTAGTTCCTGTAATTTAAAAAAAAATTCTATTTAATTCTTATGATTTTTATTATTAACAATTAAGTTCATATAATTACTAAAAATAATTTAATTAAACTTATTAAAAATTTTAAAAATTATATACTTTTTATATCATTTAGATGTCAATCATTTGTTTCTAACATATATATATATATATATATATATGACATATCTTAATTGTGCATTAAATATTTATATAATTAACATAAAAATATGGCAAAAATGATGCATAATAATTTTTTAATCAATATAAAATATATGAGATATTTAATAAATGAAATACTAGTAAAAATTATAAATTTAAATTTCATAACTTTGAAGATAATATTATAGTAAATTAAAATGCCTTGGACACTTACTTCTTTTTACGAAGTAAAGTACACTTCACTAATAACCACTGCTAGATTATAAAATATACTTTCATCATATAATGATAAAAGTAAAGTAAAATAAAAGTAATTAAAATCACCCATAAATTAATGTTTCATTTAATTAAAAAACTTAAGTAATAGAATTAATTATTTATTAAACACTAATTGTTAAAAGAGATGGTTGTATGCAATAATATTTTATTTATTTTTGTTGGTAAATTTTATAATTTTTCACTAGTATTTTATTTATTCAATAACTCATGTATTTTTATTGATTAAAAAAATTTAATATGTATTAATTTTTGCCATATTTTTTTATTAATTATATAAATATTTAATGCATAATAATTAAAGTATGTCATAATTTTTATAACGTTATATATTTACTATTGTGAATCTATTAGAAATAGATTATCGACATTTTAACTACATAAAAAAATTTAAAATTATAAAGACTAATTTAGATATTTTTAACTGTTAATTTTGCAATAAGGGTTTAATGTACCTAAATTGAAAATGAAAAGATGCACTGTACCAAAAATTTAGTAAAATATTGTAATGTGAAAAAAA
Organism: Mallotus japonicus; assembly: GCA_949634005.1. Taxonomy (NCBI): domain Eukaryota; kingdom Viridiplantae; phylum Streptophyta; class Magnoliopsida; order Malpighiales; family Euphorbiaceae; genus Mallotus; species Mallotus japonicus. Next base: position 27,010 of record CATIWK010058859.1, on the reverse strand, counting down.
ATTGAAAGTGCACAGAAATTAAAATGTGGGAAAATTCGATGGTAACTTTATTTTTTAATTACTTTTGTTTTATTTTGTCTTTATCACCATTTAATAAGAGTATATTTTGTTATCCAATAGTAGTTATTAAAAAAGTGTAGTTTACTTTGCAAAAAATAAAGAAATGATAGTTCACTGTTACTTCTCTCTCTCTTCCTTGTTCATCTTCTTCTTCTTCTCGTTTTTTAGCAAATAGTCCACTGTTTCTTAGATGGTTTTTGGCCTTTTTGGGTCAAAAATCACCCAAAAAATTTAGTTTTCTATACTATTACTGGTAAATCTACATAATTTGGGTTTTAACCCATTTTATAAATAATTTTTTGTATATTAGTGTGAGTTTTCTCCCATTATTTTGATATGTTTTCGATATATTGTGGTTTCATCCACATGGTAAGGAGGAATTAGAGATTCAGATATGCTCAACTCTTCAAGTTTGATGTGTCTCTTAAACTCAGTTTCAGGTGTCTATCCCTTCGTAGAATAGGAGCATAACTGTATGTATCTCTCTACTGCTTGAAGCTGAGCGTACATCAGGTTCATTGACGATACCCGTCTAGTTTGAATGTTGAGTTTGTATTTAATTTTCTTAGACTATTTGTTATTTTAGTCTTAAAAACTATGTATAGTTCATAGATCTGGTTGGATTTTAGCTATATTTGTTGTAATCTCTTGTATTTCTCTTTTTTTTTTTTTAATGAAATCTCTAATTGTTGTTAAAAAAAATAAAAAAAAAATGATAAAATGCGCCTAAAATGTGGAGAAATTGTATAATTACTTGGTTTTTTAATTATTTTTATTTTACTTTGTCTTTATCATCATTGGATAAAAATATATTTTATTATCTAATGATAATTATTAATAAAGTAAATTTTACTTTGTAAAAAATAAAGTAATAATAGAATACACTTAAAATGTGTTTTGCCTTTTAAAAAACAAAAAGAAAGGAAAAAATAAATAAATAAAGTCCATTGATTTTATTTATGGTGCTTTTTTTTTTCTGCGGGCGACTAAGGGTGGGTGGCATCCCGTCATCACATCCGTCGCCATGTCAGCATCCAGGTCAGCGGGACTCCGTTTGCTAAGTCATCTTTTGTGGACCCCACTAGTTTCTTTGTCAGTTCATGCTTGTCATTATATCCCATCCCCGAAACCATGTACCACGTGCTACTCACGTGATAACATGGCCAAAGCAAATTATGCAATGCTGCTTCTAAATTCTAATACGTAAAATGTAATGTTAACTCGTGATGTTTAATAGCCTAATTGCCATCAGTTAAAAAGATATTTAAAAAAAAAAAAAAATTCTCAAAGTTTAAGAAGTCTAAGAGTGCAGTTTGCTTGAAAATATATAGATTAAACTATCCTTTTTTTTATAATTTAAAATAATAAAAATAAAGTTAATTATCATTGCCAACCACATTATTTACACTAACCTAATGGATTAAAACTTTTAAGACATTTGAGGGAAATTTAGGGGTTGGAAAATATTTTCTATTTTCCTTTTCCAGTTTTTTTTTTCCTTATTTTCTAGTTTTCTATTTTTTAAAATAGAAAACAAAAAAACAGAAAATAATTTGTTTTGTTATTTTACAATTTTTTCATGTTGTTTATAATTTTTTGATGAAATTTATTATAATAATTTTTTAAACATAATAATAATTATTGTGATTCATATAATAATGTTTAATCTACAATTTATTTATTTTATAAAAAAAATTTAAATCATGCATATTCAACAAGTAGCCCAAGTGGCAAAATATGTAGACATTCTATTGAGGAGACCGGGAATCAAACCCCCCACCCCCTATCTCATCCCCTTATGGTATTAATATTTAACTACTTGATCTAGTTGTTCAAAAAAAATTAAATTAAATTCAAAGTCATGAGACTATAATGCAAGAAGTGGTGGTGGATGTGGAGGTGGAGGTGGAGGTGGTGGCGGTGGCGGTGGCGGTTATGGTGGTAACGGCGATTGAGAAGGTTGTAGTAAATATTAAAATATTAATTAAAAAATTTAGAAAACATCTTTTATTAGTTTTCTAAAACTTTTTATAATTTGGAAAATTTGGAAAATAGTTTTCTAGTTTTCTAAAATTAGAAAATATTATGACTGTTAACAACTTCTATTTTCCAGTGTTCTTGAAAAGTTTTCTGAAAAATAAATATTATTTTTCAAAATTAAACAGACCCTTATATTTGAGTTTTCTATTTTATTCTTTTTTTTTTGTAATGATTTTCTATTTTATTCCACCATTGTAATGTGATAAAAAAAACTCTCCTTATAAAATTTTTTTTTTCTTTTTATTAATTATAATTTTTATTGAATTTAATTCGATCTGATTTTAATGAAAATATATTTTTAATTATGTTATGTCAATGTAAAAAAAAAATTTTAAAGTCATATTTGTACATAGATAAAAATTAATTTATGATGCATCTCAAAAAAAAATTAATTTATGATGATATTATAATTATTAAAAAAAAATTGTGAAAAACAAAAAGACCAGTGCTCTTATTTAATGAAGCAGGCAGCTTTTAATGGGAAGTGATCTAAAGATTTGAGAGTGATAATAATGGACGGCGGATATGATTGCATCTCCCCTAATAGTAAGGAGATTCGTAGGCCTAGATTTGAAAATTGACTACATGGGATCACTAGTAATGATGATCCGACGACTCTGATCATCATTTCTCTTAACAGAGCTTTAATCCTCAGCATGTCATCCACTGTAACGTCAGATAAAGGACGGTGTTGTACTACTGCCCCTCATACTCATAGCTTCGCTGCCCTAATTTTCTTTTCCCTTAATTTTATTCTTTCTGTATGCTTTGAAATTTGGGAGGAGATTCCATTATTAGAAAGAGATTCCAAATTACCACAATTTTTTAAAAAAAAAAATCTTCTCTTTTTTTTTTTTTTCACAATTTCTATTGAATGCATATAAATTTTTTTATTATATCTTTCAATATAACTAGAACATTTTATACTTTTTTTTTATCATACAAAATATACATATTGGATTAACGATATGATACATTTAAAAAAAAAAAAGGATTAATAATATGATACAATCCTCATCCCTCAAAATTATTGTAATTTTTTAAAGGCGTGCTAACTATATATCAAAATATACATACACTCCTCGCATTTCAAGAACATTTTAGATTTAAAACATATAAAATATGCTATATTTTTAAATTATCATCACATTTGATTATTAAATCAGTTAATATATCTGAATATTTGATTATTAAATCAGTCATTATATCTAATTATAAAATTAAAATAATTTTCAAATAATTATCATAATTTTTTTACCATAGGTGGAAGATTTTAACCTGTTTCTGAATAATTTCCCAAGAGTTTTGATTTGATAATTATAAAAACGCATTATACTTATATTCGCGCTAAATAAAATAATTTTAAAAATTATTCAAAAAGTTATAATTATAAAAGTTCTTACTCTCAATTCTTTAACAACCAATCTTAATTTCAATGGATGAATATCATTAGATTGATATTTTTTAAAAAAACTCGATCATAATTTGAGAAAAATTAATAATAGTAGTAGCAATAGTAAAAATAATAAATAGAAATTTATTTGAAAATAATAAGCAAAGAGGGCAAAACCCAAAATAGAAACTGAAGTTGAAGACATGTACAGAAGGATGGAAATGATAGCCCACCTACTAACATCTTGTAAGAGCATCATCATCCTCTCTAGAATCCTGACGAGGGAAGTGACTGAGTTAAGAAGCTCCAAAGTGAAGTTTTTTGCTTAAAGAAGATCATAATTATTTTTCAGGAAGTCAATACCAAAATTGCTTTCAGTAAATAGTAAATCGCACTGCAAATCAAAGAAGTTGTAATTTTAGTTTATAAAAGCTTGATTGAGGTTTTCATATCTGTCTTAGCTGTTATGTCTTTGACAATGTTTTGGTTGGGTATACTAATGAATATAAATGAAGCCACATCTGTGGCATCCTACCATGCCGAGTGAAAGATCTGGAGTTTTTGAACTTTTTTTTTTACAGTTTAACGAAATTATTTTCTTAAGGTATCATCCTTAAATTTTAAAGAAACCCACTAAATTTCATTGAAGCATACCGAATGAGAGATCTGAAGATTTAAAATTTTTTTTTACAGTTCAACAAAATTATTATCTTAACGTACCATCTTTAGATTTTAAAGAAACCCACTAAATTTCGTTAGCTGACCAGTAAATGTGATATCTTTTTGGATCTAACATGATTATTTCTCTAATAACAACTAATCATTATTACACTATAAAAAAAAAAAAAGAAATAAGATATGAATGCCTGCCAGGCACCCATTAGCTGCGATGCTCTAAATGGTATAAATATATGAAATGTTTTAGAAATAATTTGTTGTATTTCAATTTTCAAATGACTTTTAGCACATGTTTAGTTCAATTCCATCCAGAAATTCATTTCATTTGAAAATAAACTCCAAATAGAATTCATTTGCAAATAAATTTTTATTAATGAAGTGTGTTTGGTTTAAATAAGTAATTTATAAAATTCATTTGAAATAAATTTCATATTTTGTTATATTGTGTTCGGTATAAATCTTAAATTCATGTTTTTGTCAAATATACCCTTTTAAATATAAAGATGTTTTTGAAAATAAAAGTAAGGAGGGGTGTTTTAGTCATTTAAAAGTATAAACATAAAATTTATGGAATTCATTTGGAAATTCTAACTATTTTAATAGAATTTGGTTTAGTTATAATCAATTCAACAAATTTAAAAATTTGGAATTGCAAATGAATTTCATACAAAATTTATTTAAACCAAACATATATCATTTGGATTTGTAAATAAATTCCATAAAATTTTGTGGAATTCATTTATACCAAACACATTCTACTATACACATTTTAGGGTTTAAAATGTGATTTTTTTTTTCTATAATAATTGACGAAAAGTATTATAGAGACTTATAAAGTTAAAGTGTCCCACAACATGTTTAATGCGTTTTCCATAAGTTTTTTTTTTTTGATAATAGTTTTACATAAGTGTTGAACATGTATAATGTGTGAAACTAAATAAGTATCCAATGATATATATGTTTTATTATAGTTTAAATTGAGATTTTATTTATGAAAAAATAGAAACTAAATTTTAAAATTGTTATAATTAACATGTAAAGTTTAAATGTTAAGAAAAAAATCAATAATTTTTTTATTAATGAAGAAATTAAATAAGTTAATTATTAATTAATTCTGATTTATGAATTAAGTATTAATTTAATTACAATTTTTATTCAACCATTAAAATTAAATTTTGGAACAATTATCAATTTTCTATTTGTATTAACGAATAAAATTAATTATTTTTTTGAAATTTATATCACTTAATTATAAAAGTTTTTAAAATTTATAGATTTAAAAACTTTTAAAACTTTATAATTAGATTATATATTTTTAAAAAAAATTATTAATTTTATTTATTAGTTAGTCATTAAAATTAATCTTTTATTAATTTATAGGATTTAATTATACTTAAAAATATTATAAAACTTAATTATATTCCATAAAAGTCTAATATAATTTAATTTAAAAAAAATATTTTGACTAAAAAGTGAAAAAATCAATGTCTATATATATATATATATTAAATGCTGAGCTCCAAAGTTATTCAGTCTAAATTTTGACACGTACCCCTCCTTATAATTAAGTATTTAGCTCTAAACGCTTGTGTATTGAATTCTAAAAATTCATATTTTTTAATTAAAAAATATAAATATTTTATTTTATTTAAAATAATATAATTCTATTCCATCTAAAATATCTCTCTCCTATGCCACAAAAAATTATATTTTCTATTTTACTTAAAACACCTCTCATCTATTTAACCATAAATACATCTTTCTCTTTTATTTATTTAACTTAATTTCCATTATTTGATTCAATATCTTTGAATTAAGTCTTTTTCTATTTTTCTGTTATTCATATTCAAAAATCTATATATATATATTAAATATTGAGCTCTAAAGTCATTCAGCCTAAATTTTGACACGTACTCCTCTTTATAATTTAGTATTTAACTCTAAACGCTTATGTGTTAAATTCTAAAAATTCATATTTTTTTATTAAAAAATATAAATGTTTTATTTTATTTAAAACACTATAATTCTATTCCATTTAAAATATCTCTCTCCTACGCCACCAAAAATTATATTTTCTATTTCACTTAAAACACCTCTCATCTATTTAACCATAAATACATTTTTCTCTTCTATTTATTTAACGTAAATTCTACTATTTGACTCAATATTTTTGAATTTTTTCTATTTTTCTGTAATTCATATTAAAAAATAAGATATGTTCTTCTATACTAAAATAATTTTGTTTATTTTTTATTTTATTGTGATTATATATTCTGTTAATTTTGAAATAATTTTGTTGTTTTTATTTTTGTTGGAATGTGTTGTTACAGTGCTTGAAAGTTGCAAGACGAGGGGTATTGGCTCTTCCTGCTAGTTAGTATACAAAGACTTATCGAATTGTATAGCTAATCAATATTAATTAGTGTGCATCCAATAGTTTTGTTAATCTGTTTGAAAATATTAATGTTATAATTATATTTGATTTTCTTAATATTTTTTCTTTTTTAGTCTCAAATTCAATTTTTTTGTTTTTTTAATTTTCCTCTTTTTCAAACCCTAACTCTCTAATGATGTACCATCAAATGCTCAAACAACACGTTATCCTTAATGTAGTTATAAAAATGATTGCTTTCAGTAGTTATTTTAAATTTGTCTCCAAGTGTATTGATTTTTATATGATATTTTATTATAGTTTATGATTAGCTAATTGTTTGGTTAAATTTGATAATTTAATTTAAGAATAATTTTATTTTATTTATTTTAGTTTTCATCTTATTCTACATTTCATTATATTTATTTTAATTACAATTGTTATTTGTACATTAATATATATATATATAAACTTTAAAATATATATTATTTACAGTCCACATAATTCGCGGACTGATGACTAGTTTAATATAAAATTTAAGGCTCTATCATTGTATTTCTTTATATAAGAAGAGACACATGAGACTGAGAGAGACACATCAAACGACAAGGTTCAGCGAACACCTTATCTGTCCCTACCTTTCACATTACATCATACACCCACCATTCTTTTTTTTACTATATATATCCATTTCCACATGTCATGTCAAGATCATTTCACCTCTACATTTTTATGCATATATATCATCGTATCATGCTTATATAATGATAATAGTGTAAATTTAAGGACGTATATGCAACCAACAAAAGCTCAATTTGCCATGGAGGTCCATACTAATTGTGAATACGTTAAAGACCCCAAAAGTTTAGGACATAGAGAGTATATACCCCCGCACTTTTATTTTTATAGATTGACACCTTGTATTTTTTTATACATTAAGTCTTTCTATAGGGACTAAATAAGATATTTTACTCTATATTTGTGACGTCATTTCTATCCATTTTTAATGGAATGACTCAATGTGCAAAAAAATAAAAAAGCGGGAAGTCGATGTATAAAAAGTAAAAGTATAAGGTGTCAATCTATAAAAATAAAAGTGCAGGGGGCAAAATATGAGTAAACCTAAATTTAATGGATAAGTACAAAAAGTACCATATGGTTAGATACATTTTCACCTAAAAGCTTGTGGTATTTTTCGTAATATTTTAGAGGAATGTGATTTTGTTTTCTAACACTTTAATACTCTATTAACTAATATCGTCATTATTCTATAATAAAATTTTAATATAACAATACTTTTTAATAATAAAAATGTTTTACATGTGATTTACCATTAGTATAACTATTAAATACTTTTAAAAATTATTTCTTTTTATTCTTAATAAAATAAAAAAATACATTTTATTTTTATTGATTGTTTAATCAATAATTTTCTTATTAAAAATCCATGTTATTTTAATATTATATCATATATTTATAATAATAATACTACTAAGTAAGGTATTAAAATGAAAATAAAATCAAACTACTGACCCTTAAATATTACAAAAAATACCACAATTCTTTAAGTGAAAACACGTTTGACCACAAGGTACTTTTTTGTAGTTATCTTTAAATTTAATATATATATATATATATATATATATATATATATATATATATATATATATAAACTACTTGAATTCATAGCTTACTGGATTTTAGTTAATTCGATTCGACTTAAATAGGATTATAATAATGATAAAAAAATTTTAAATAATTAATTTAATTCAACTGCATACATCACGATTTAAATTCAAAAAATTATTCAACTGAAAATAGTTCACTATTAATTGATTTCAACCGTTATTGCTTATATATATATATTTGACAAGTGATTTTATTGATGTTGGTGATATATAGTTGATAATATATTTACAGTCGAGGCTGGACACGTTTTAGTACGCATGGCCGAAGCTTTAACATGCCTTGGCACTTTTAAGGGAGACATTATATAGTAGTTATGACTTTTAATGAATTGAAAAGTCAAACTAATAAAAATTGAGTATTTAATTGAAGTGATAAAAACTAAAATCTAATAGCACATGAGTGAACCTTAAATGAAATTGGGTAAAAGAAGAAAGGAAACCTCAATTTGTCCTTTTTTTTTTAACAACCATAATATATATTCATTAGATTAAAGAAAAGGGCCAATACAACATGTAGGCTTTTTGAACAACAGGGCTGTAATTAAGAGAAAGCCTAATAACATAAAACATCAACATTAGGGTTTTAACCCTAAATTGTTGAGAAGAACAGTAAAACAACCATTCAGCACCGCTATCAATGACGCTTGCAGAAACGACAACCACCAGATGGTGTACGGCTTCTAGCCAAAGATGCTAAAGCTGTCTATGACCTGGATTCATGGAGGGATCAGAGCCAACGAAGCTGTAGTTATCCTTAGAAGAAACACCATCTTCGCCAACCCTTGGAGAGACTGCTTTGTTAGGGAGTCTTGGTAAGCCTTGTTGATGAGAGACCCTTTGGATTGTTAAGAGCAAGACCCTGTGATAACCAAATAAAGTAGATGACGCCGGAAACCAATAACCATCTGGCACACCTTCACTTTACCGGTAAAACAGAGGGCAACGTGATTGCCTACCCTGCTGCACCAAAAGAGCAGATACACCTCTACATCAAAAAGTCCCAAAATGGACACCAGTATAGTAGAAGGCTTCATATTTGCCTCTGCACCAAAAGTGGTTAAAACCAACAACAAAAATACATCAACAACAAAACAGAGCCATCTGCACCAGAAAGACAACAACAACAAAATATATTGATAGATAAACATAAATTTAATAGAAACCATAACAAAATAAGAAAAAAAGGAAGGTAATTTTGGCCAATAATGGCCAAAATCCCTTGGAGAACCACTGTTGAAGAAAACCAATAGAGGGAAACATTGTTGAGAAGCTTCACGAGAGGTAATTTGCCTATTGAACTTAAGAGCTTGGATCATATTGACATGATCTCAACTTTCTGGGTAAATTAAACACAAAGTTTGTAATTTTCAAATAAAGTCTTGCAAGTGCAAATCACAGGTAAAGTTAGCAAGTAAGTTGACCTTTTAAGAATTTCAAAATATTTAGATTTTATGAATTAATAATGTTATTTAAATTACTTTTTGATAATTTTATTTTGATTATATAATATTGGTTTTTTAATATCTTAAGTGTTTTTACAATGCATCTTTTGTATCCAACATTATACTAAATCAAAATTATAAATTCCACAAAAAGGAAAAAAATGAGTGAATTTTGATCCTTGCTTCAAAGCTGAGTAGGCAAATTGAGCTTTTGTCCAACATAATAACACTAGATGAAATTGGGCAAATCAAGCAGAATGAATTTGCAAGAGATGAAAGTTTTGTTTATGACTAATGGACATGAAGATCGAACAAAAAGTCAGACTAAAAAAATTAAATATAACAACTATGAAATAGAAACAAGAAGGTTCTTCATCATTCCACCTTTCTTGACTCTTTAGTTCTAAATAGTTTTCTTCTCCTTGACTTCATCCACTTGAATTTTAATAGTGCTTCAATTTGATGTTGGTTTGACTAACTATAGCACATAAAAAGAGATAAGAACACTTTAAAACCTCACCAAGATGGAGGTACTAACAACACAAAAAACATAGATCTACAATATCTGACGTATTTATGAATTAAATGTGAGAAAAAGAATATTACATGAGGTGATTTTGGCCAAAAATACCCAAAACCACTAGCTAAAGAAAGGAGGTTTTATGAGAGAAGGAGGAGAAAATAAAGAAGAAAGAGAAAACTCTCATTATCTAGGTTGAGTTTTCATCATGACTGCACAAGTAATCACTCAAAAGGTAGTCTCAATAGGATTATTGAAGTTTATTTTGTTTTGATATTTGTATGCTGTCCCTGAATTATCAGGGCTAGTAGATCTGAATTTATATTCCCATTTGCTAATGGAATGCAATTTCCCTGGAAAAACAAAAGTACAGCAAATGGATTTTTCTCAATATTATTTGGCAAAATGCATAGTTTCACCTCTAAACTTTATACAATTAACCTCTAACACTTTTTAACTTTTATTATATTCTATTCAACCTTTAAACTTTTATTTTGAACCTATTTAACTCCTATAATACATAAAATTGAATTATTTTACAAATTAATGTTGATATAAATACAAAATAAATTTATATAAACTAAAATAATGTTATAGAATATAACTAAACATAAAAATTTCTAACTTTTATAATATTAGTTTTTAATTCAATTTTTATTATTTTGAAGTTAAATTTTAGCACTTTATGTGTTTATAATCATTTAAAATTGAATTTTTATCCGTTTTAATATTGTATGAGTTAAATAGAATAAAAAAGTGCAAATTAAAAGGTGAAAAAAATTTAAAAGTTAAATAAAAAATAATAAAAATTGAGGAGTGTCATAAATTAATTGTGTATTTTTCAAAAAAAGATTAATTGTGTAAAATTCAAAGGTGAAACTACACACATAAAACATGAATTTCTATTTTTTATATTAAAATTAAAATTTTTATTTTTTTATACATAAAACTTTAATTTAAGAAAGGTATTGATGCACAATTTATCTTAAAAGAATTAAAAGATGTATTTTTTTTATGCAAAGAAAAAAAAGAAAATACACACTAATACCTCGTAAAACTAACCATAGGATTTTAGAACCTCTTTTCTCTTTCCTCAACTCCTATGTATCTAGTTTCCTTCTTGTTACTGTTCTAGGGTGATTTTTCACCCCAAAATCTTTCCTTTTCTACAATATTAATGGAAGTTTAACTTGATTTGGGTTTAGATCTCAAATCTTAATGAGTTATTAACTCATCTTATGAATAATTTTTTGGTGTTTTGTGTGGGTTTAATCCCATGGTGTATAGGTCTTTCTCAAGTTAAGTTTGTCTACCATATAGTGTAGTGTGGGTGTGATGAGATCAGTTTCTTGATTTGGAAGAAGTCAGACATAACCATGGCTTGTATGAGCCCCTTCTCTCGGCTGTTGTTGGTCGATTCGGTGTGTGCCGGATCTCGGCATCAGTGGTTGCTGTGTTTGCCGGAGCTCAAGTTGTTCCAGTGGAGAGGATTCCGGCCAGAAGCTTCTGGAGCAGTAGTAGATGGAGGCTGTCATCCCCTTGACCCAGACTATTGGGTTTATTTGTGGCTTGGTACGGTTAATCTTAGGATAGGTTATGAGTGATTTCCATTTGCCTGAAAGTGGTTACTGGTCTTCATATGAATGTGATCATATAGTGGTTACTCATATTAGTAGCCCCTCTCATGAATGTCTTTTTTTCATCCATCTTATTTTGTTCTTTCTCTGCCTTAGGTAGAGTATTTGTATTCCCCTCTTGAGGGTGTTCTAATGGTTTATATGAAATCAACATTTCCAAAAAAAAAAAAGAAAAAACATATATTAAAATTATATCTATGTTTTTGGGGAGCTCTGTCTGTCTACCCATGATAATGACGTTGCATTTTTCTATTGGATCATTTTCAATAAGAAGAAAATAAAAAATAAAAATAAAAATATGATTTAATTAATTAATAAATAAATTTATTTTTTTATTTTTTTGGGAGGGATTCAGCTTTTAAAATAAAATCGAGACGCATGCAAAAAAACTAATGATGGTGTCCTCTTTGTCCCACGCAAACACCTCTCCCTCTCTCTCTCTCTCTCTCTCACCACACCAATGCAATGCCATGCCTTTGGTATTATTTTTTTTTATAAGCTTCCCTGTTCCCGCTTTTTTCATTTCCCCCTTTTACTTGCACCTACTGCTACTACTACTTTTCTATTTTCACTCCTTGCTTCCACTCTCTTTTTTACCATTTCGTCCCTCTCACTTTTGGTCTTTGTATTTTTCACAAAAAAACCAAATGAGGTATTTTATCAAAGGAAGAAGTCATATAATCTATCTATATTTTATATTATTTTTATCAATATTTATTTGTTTAAATGTCAAAAAATTTATTTTTTTGAATATAATTTTAAATTCGAATAACTTTAATATTTTTATGGAGTTCACATGTCTTGAAAATCAGAACAAATCAGAACAATCAAATTTCACGTGACTATTGAATATCAAAAACATCAAACATAATAAAAGTTATCTATTTTTAGATTTTTTTAAAAAATAAATCATATTTTTCCGTGATTAAGAAATTTTATTTATTTATAAATAGATTATTTAAAATAACAAAATTTGAAATAGTTGCTTAATAATAGAAAAATCTTACCTATTTAGAAAGATACATCTTATCCCATTTTAATACATCAAGTCCAATTAAAATGTAAAAATTAAGTTTCATAAAATCCATTTGACATTCTCTTTATACTAAATATTTATGCATTCATTTCATTTCAAAAAAACACCATAAAAAGTCAAATTTTTTCTACACATTCTAACATTCGATCTAATTATTGAAAAAAAAAATTCAAACATTTAGGAGGGAGGGATTAAAAAGGAATCATAAAGTAATAACTAATAAAAACATGATGTTGGGGGGCAATTTTGACATCAAAATCATTGACATTCAATAGTAAGGAACTAAAAAGTCACATTCATGGTAAAAAATTTAACCACCCAATATGACATTTTATCCAAAATAAAAAATAAAAAACTCAAAACCAAGGGCATTTCCGTCATTTCAAAAAGCTTCTCAAATTTTAAAAAATAAAAAAAAAGCTTCTTGCATTTCCATACACAGCGGAGAGAGAGAGAGAGAGTTCTGTGTCTGTAGCCGAAAGCGACGAACCAATGAAAAAAAAAGAAACTACACACAAAAACATAGCAAAAAAAACCTCAAAATAACCAACAAAAGCTAAAACCAAAAGTACTTTACTTCGATTCAACCCATTTTTACCTTAAGGTTGTTGTTGTTATTGTTGTTGTAGTTGTTGCCCTTCTTCTTCTTCTCTTGCTCTTTGCTCCTCTCTAAAAATTTTTCAAAGCCTACTTTACCTTTTTCTTCTTTTTGTTTTTGGGTGTTTAATTTTTGAGTTTCTAGCTAATCTTTCTTCACATGTAGCACAAAAGACTCCAACTTTTCTCAAAAACAGTAACGCTTTTGCTTTCTTTTTCTTTTCACTGTTATTGGTATGAGTAGACCTTAGAAGAAAAAAAAATGTTTCAGCGGCTTGGAACGATTGTTTTCAGAGCTTGGATCAGCAATATGGTGTCGTTTCGGCTTGTTCTCTGGATCTCTTGATTGATTGAAGATTCAATCTTTTTTGTTGATTCTATCGGCTGAAACTCTTTCTGGGTATTGTTTATTTGATCTTTTTCTTTTGGGTGCTTAAAATAGTGGTACTGTTTTGGTGGGTGTTTGGGCTCTGATCTCTGAAGGGTTTAATTTTTATGCTTTTGTTGTGTTTTGGGGACCTATCTAATAGTAGATAAAACGAGGATAACGATGTCTCCAATCTGGATATCGCTGTCGCTTGTGCGTTTATCTATATCCTGGCTCTTTACATTAAAGAAATACACAAGTTAGAGATAGGATTTTTTTCTATATTGTGCCCACTTCTAAGTCCTTTCAGGTGCTTCACGGATTGTGATTTTTAAGGAGGATAACTTATGTGGGTTTGCTTTTTAGATTTTTACTGTGGGCACTGTAATTTAAGTTTCAGGAAAGATTTCTAATCTGTGTGAAAAAAGGAAGCTGCTTGGGGTTTTGCTTTAGATTTTTTAGTATCTTTTGATATGTGTAGATTTGGGGTTAAAGATTAGGATCTTTTCTTATCTGGTTCTGAAGCTCTGAAGTTGTTCAAGTCTGACTAAGGAAAGAAAGCTACTTGGGTTTGGTTTGCCTATTTGTGGCTAAAGATATGCATAAGTGCTCAAGTTAGATTTAAGGAAGGAAAAGAAGTAAAGAAGCCTTAGGTTTTTCGGATTGCATTTATTATTGGGTACTTGTGAAAGCTGTGGTCTTTTTATTTTTTGGTTGAAATTGAATTTGAAAAGATGGCAATGTCCTGCAAGGATGGTAAGCAACTAGCAAACTTGGACAATGGCAAATATGTCCGGTACACACCTGAGCAGGTCGAAGCCCTTGAAAGGCTCTATCATGAGTGCCCTAAACCCAGCTCCATTCGCCGCCAACAGTTCATTAGAGAATGCCCCATTCTCTCTAACATTGAACCAAAACAGATAAAAGTTTGGTTCCAAAATAGAAGGTATAAACATTTTCTTTTATTTTCTCATTCAAGAATCTCATTTTTCTTCCCCTTGTTGGCTGCAAAGCAATTATATAGCTTTAAAATTGTTTCAGAATTCAGAGCAACTCTAAACTGTACACATAAACTTAATATTTACATATTTATATAATTTTAAGCAATCATATAACCTCATTAAATTCTCTTGCAATGTTAATGTGTCTTGTTCTTGTTTCTATTTCTCAGATGCAGAGAGAAGCAGAGGAAAGAGGCATCACGCCTTCAAGCGGTGAATAGGAAGCTGACTGCAATGAACAAGCTTCTCATGGAGGAAAATGACAGGTTGCAGAAGCAAGTGTCACAGCTGGTGTATGAAAATGGCTACTTTCGGCAACATACCCAGAATGTGAGAATTCGAGCCTTCATCGCTGCATTGGCTATAGGGTTATTGCGAAATTTCAAAAATTTTGCTTATTTTACTCATTAAGAATCAAATAATGCATCTCTTTTTTGTAACTCGTGTCAGGAATCAATAGGATGTACATGCGTTCTTTTCTTTATCTACTTTTATATATTAAATTATTGTTGAAGTATATAGAATTGACATAAAATGGTTGTTTTCTCTTGCAGACAACGCTTGCAACCAAAGATACAAGCTGTGAATCAGTGGTGACAAGCGGTCAACACCACTTGACACCTCAGCATCCGCCAAGAGATGCGAGTCCTGCAGGGTTAGTGGGGATACGGTTGTTGGGTCCTTTTCTGTTATCGTGCTTTGTGACCACTTTGTGGTCTGTGTGTATGTGTGTGAGGAATATTGAAATTCATGCTTTGTATTTTTTCCAGACTTTTGTCTATTGCAGAAGAGACTTTAACAGAGTTTCTTTCAAAGGCCACTGGAACTGCTGTGGAGTGGGTCCAAATGCCTGGAATGAAGGTACCTTTTTCATACTTATCCTTTTCTCTTTCTTTTTTTCTAATCTAACTATTTTGCTAATTAACTATTCTTATCTTTCACAAGAAGTTTCAAACTGTTGTACTTATATTTTTTTTTATTTAAATTTATATGTAAAATCCCATCCATTGGAAATATTAATGAACTGAACTTGTTATCCTTAATGCTGCTATCAGTACAAAGCTTGATATTATGAGACTTCTGAACACCATAACTTAATGTTGATTATCCTTTTAATACCAAATTGTTATTGTGCAGGAACAATTAAATTACATTTTTTTTCTTGTCCTTAACTTTGTAATCTGTCCTTTACAACTTTTTTTTTGTCCTTCACAACATTTGGTTGATTATCTTATTTGCTTTCTCATTGGTGAAATTCACTTTGTTTTGGCAGCCTGGTCCGGATTCCATTGGAATCATTGCTATTTCTCATGGTTGCACTGGCGTGGCAGCACGAGCCTGCGGCCTGGTGGGTCTAGAACCTACAAGGGTAAGTGCTGTTATATATATATATATATATATATATGTTGTTCACCCATGAGACCGACATTGGAGGCTTTAAGCTAATAACACCAATGTGCTACAACATGTTCTTTCCAGGTCGCAGAAATCCTTAAGGATCGGCCATCATGGTTCCGTGATTGCCGAGCTGTGGATGTGCTGAATGTGCTACCCACTGCCAATGGTGGAACCATTGAGCTGCTGTACATGCAGGTAAGAGCTAATTTATTCAAATTACTCATATTTAATTGAGATTCTATTGCATGTAATTGTTTAAAACTAAAAAGCTTTTTTGGAATTATGATAGCTCTATGCGCCAACAACGTTGGCACCTGCTCGTGACTTCTGGTTGCTGCGCTATACTTCGGTGTTAGAAGATGGAAGCCTTGTGGTATGCTGCCCAAAATTTCAAATTCATATTCATCATTTCTGCCATTTATACAACTGATGTTCTATGTCCCTTTTATTCTTGATGCATTATTCAGATATGTGAGAGATCACTTAAAAATACTCAAAATGGCCCAAGCATGCCACAAGTGCAGCATTTTGTTAGAGCTGAAATGTTACCAAGCGGATACTTGATAAGACCTTGTGAAGGGGGTGGTTCAATTATACACATAGTTGATCATATGGATTTAGAGGTAGGCTGTCATCTACTTTTCTTTTTATTTTTTTATTTTTTTTATTTCATTTTGTTGGCTGTGAAATCTGAAGTTTCTAATTAATCAAAATATGAATATTGATTTGAGTTATTCATTTTGTAAACTAGCCATGGAGTGTGCCTGAAGTTCTGCGTCCACTCTATGAATCATCAACGGTACTTGCTCAAAAGACAACAATGGCGGTAAGATTATATTACCATAAGTCTATTTTCAGCATGTTGTTTATGTAACTTATCTGCTTTCTGAAATCTGAAACAATTGGAGGGTCCTAGACGTTTCATGATCTAATATTTCAATTCAATTATTTCTCTTGCATTTTCATTCAGGCTCTGCGACAGCTAAGGCAGATAGCTCAAGAGGTTTCTCAGTCTAATGTGACCAACTGGGGCAGACGGCCTGCAGCGCTGCGAGCATTGAGCCAGAGGTTAAGCAGGTTAGTACCTCCTGCTGTTTTACACCATCTGATAATTGTTTCCTTCTATATTTAAAATCTTATTTGGTTATGGTAGGGGCTTTAATGAGGCTCTTAATGGGTTTACTGACGAGGGATGGACAATGATGGGAAATGATGGCATGGATGATGTGACTATCCTCGTAAATTCATCTCCAGAGAAGTTAATGGGTTTAAATCTCTCCTTTACTAATGGGTTTTCAGCTGTCAGCAATGCAGTTTTATGTGCCAAAGCATCAATGCTTTTACAGGTCAGGATGCCTAAATTTCATTGCATGGTTTAGGGATATATTTGGATGTTTATACTTTTGGAACATTTAGTAGCTAAATTTAAAGTGTGCTTTCTGGGAATTGGTCTAACAAGTGTTACTGCTCTAGTACTTTATGTTGGTATTACATTTGGTATTACATTTATACTTTTTCTTTCTAATGCCTTGTGCTTTCCCTTCTTCAGAATGTTCCTCCAGCAATACTTCTTAGGTTTCTGCGGGAGCACAGATCAGAATGGGCAGACAACAATATTGATGCATACTCAGCTGCTGCTATTAAAGTTGGTCCTTGTTCCTTACCAGGGACTCGAGTTGGTAGTTTTGGAGGCCAAGTGATACTTCCACTGGCTCACACTATTGAGCATGAGGAGGTGAGCGAGCTGATAGCATTGTGTAGCTGTTAGATCATGGAACTAAGGTTGCCGTTTTCTCAATTGTTTTAATTTTTTTTATTTGAAAAATTCTGTGTTTGGTAGTTCTTGGAGGTTATTAAATTGGAAGGTGTGGGCCATTCTCCCGAGGATCCAATAATGCCTAGAGACATGTTTCTTTTGCAAGTAAGTATTGGTATTTTACACTCTTTCTTGTAGTAGTGGTGCTTGTCTTGGAATTCTTTTTGCATTTGACGTCCTGGCCAAATTATGTGAACTATTATTTTCTTGTGGCAAAATTTTTTCTTTGGGCTGAGGCTGGGTTTGACACCTCTAGTTCTAGTGAACCAGGTTTTACTAGGAAAACAGGAACAGTATGTTTTATCTCTGTTGCATTATAACGAAGGGTTCAAATGGTTGACGCAAATATGGGTACTTTGGAAACTGGTAATATGGCTGTGTATCCTGGAGTAGTTTGATTAGCTGGTTATTCTGGCTAGTGTTGTGCATAATGAATGTGAAATTATCTAGCTTTGGGTGTGAAGTTGCTGCATGCTAATAATTGTATTTTCCCTGATGTGTTAGGCACCTGTTTGTTTTTTGTACATCATTCTTCTTGGTTGTATATCTGAATTTCCCGTTGCTACTGTTTTGATAGCTCTGCAGTGGAATGGACGAGAATGCTGTTGGCACCTGTGCAGAACTTATATTTGCTCCCATTGATGCATCCTTTGCTGATGATGCACCTCTTCTGCCATCTGGCTTTCGCATCATTCCTCTTGATTCTGCGAAGGTTAGCTAAGTATATTACAACCATGTTCTTCTTCATATGTTTCTGTTAGATCTTTGCTGATGCATGATATAACAATGCAGGAAGCATCCAGTCCAAATCGCACCCTGGATCTTGCATCTGCTCTTGAAATTGGACCTGCTGGAAACAAGTCATCCACCGAGTATTCTTCTAATTCTGGATGTATGAGATCTGTGATGACCATTGCATTTGAGTTTGCTTTTGAGAGCCATATGCAAGACCATGTAGCATCAATGGCTCGGCAATATGTTCGGAGCATTATATCATCTGTTCAGAGAGTTGCATTAGCACTCTCTCCTTCTCATTTGGGTTCACATGCTGGTCTTCGGACACCACTTGGCACACCTGAAGCACAAACACTTGCTCGTTGGATCTGCCAGAGCTATAGGTATGTTGCCTGCACCTCCCATAGCATTATTATCTTAGTCGGACATAATATTTCTTTTGGTGCTGATTTGTATGGCTTGGGTGACTGCTTGTTTAATTCAGAAATAAATATATTTAGTATGAAATTTGTAAATGCCTTGTATAGTGGATCTTTTACAATGCAATTTTCTCATGAGAAGTCAGTTTGATGGCAGATTTTTTTTTTTTGAAAATTCAGTAATTTTCCATCACTTTAAAGGGGTGCTTTCAAGTCAAGAAGTGAAGTATGCCAAAAAAAAAAAAAAAAAAAAAAAAAGTTGTGGAGGAAAATGAGACCTTGACCCTTTTATTTGTTTGATGCTCCACTGTATGGCTTCAAAGTAAAACCCCATAAGCTAGTTTGGAATTTTGTGGGCTAGAAATGCTTAATGCTGCATTGAATGGATGTCACCTGTTTTAATTGATAGCATGTCCTTAACATTGCAGGTGCTACTTGGGTGTGGAGCTACTTAAAACTGGCAGTGAAGGAGGTGAATCCATCCTTAAGACCCTGTGGCATCACTCAGATGCTATCATGTGCTGCTCTCTGAAGGTGTGTAAACTATTAAATTCCACACTTTTTTTTCATTCTACAGTATGCTGCGAGAATTGGGAATCTTTGTCATCATAACCTATCTCTTAGAAAGGGGATACAGAGTAATCTTATAGTTGTATGCTCTTTAGGTACATCGAATATAAGCTTATTCTAGTAGCAATACTTTTTCTTTGTCTGAGACTCTTGTTGATTTGTGATTATAATTTGCTGCTTTCTTATCAGATGCGTGCATTGAGACAATGAATCATTACATATTGTCATTACCAGTGTCCAAACCTGTATTTTGAATTTTTTTGCTCCCAGCACAAATTGAATTAATATATGTATGGAAGTTGATGCGGTAGATGCTTTTATATTAATGTGTATGGAAGTGAATTCAAATTTGATGTAGTTCTAAATTATTCTCCCAAGTGTACACCACCTGGTCTAAACCTATAAAGTATATGCAGGCACTGCCAGTCTTCACTTTTGCAAACCAAGCAGGTCTTGACATGTTAGAGACAACTTTGGTGGCCTTGCAAGACATAACTTTGGAAAAGATATTTGATGATCATGGACGAAAGACTCTCTGCTCCGAATTTCCACAGATAATGCAGCAGGTTTGCAGACAAAACATAAAGAACTGCAATATAAGTACAAGTTTTATGCTCAAGAATGCAAGCATCAGCCATGATTGAGTCATTCTCCTCATCTAATGTGTTTTTTTTTTATTTTCCTTTCTGCCAGGGTTTTGCTTGTCTTCAAGGCGGTATCTGTTTGTCAAGCATGGGTAGACCAGTTTCGTATGAGAGAGCAGTGGCCTGGAAGGTGTTAAACGAAGAAGAAAATGCGCATTGCATCTGCTTTATGTTTATAAACTGGTCTTTTGTCTGAGGCATGAGCCGTGATCCAGTGAAGTTTAAAGAGACTGAACTCTAGAACTATGTTCTTTTTGTTGGATTGTTCATCTGTAATCTATGACAACCGTGGAATACTTAGTAGAACCTATATGGTGCCTCGCTTTGTGCTTTTGTTTGATACATGTCTTGAATTTCATTGTGTGCTGGGAATATTGTTCTCCTAGAAATTACTTATGCATGTTTGTATTCAACAGTATAATTACTAGGATTTTGCAATTTCTTTGTTATCAGGTAATTTGTACTACCGCCTACGATTCCATTTCCATTGAGTTGCAATTTTCATAGCCGGAAGGTCCCTAAACCCCCTGACTCTTCATTGGGTGCTGAATGAGAGAAAAGTCTTGAAGGAGTATAAGGTTCTTTTTACTTAAAACCTGCATATGGTAGTTGATTAGGTTCCCTTCTGGGTTGTAAAGATCAAGTATAATTGATTTAGTGGATGAATTTTAATGGGTGGGAACGTTAGTGGTCACTCTCTTTTTTCTTTTAAATGTTCACAACCATTAATGGCATGAAGCGAGAATTTTTTTTTTAAAAGAAAAATACAAACGCGCAAGTGGTGTCTTTATAAAATTGTTATGGTTTTATGAAAGAGTATGTTATTTCTAACTCCTTACGAGTTGTGTGTATTTTGTATAATTTGCAAAAAAAAGTTTGAGTTGGAATTCATTATTATATTCATTATTGAGCTGTTAAATATTTAATATTAAATTATTAATAGATTAAAATTATGAGCAAATTTATAAATTTTTATTCAAATTTGTTCACAAAATTTATGATTTGAATTTTTGTTTGGGATTTTTTTTGGAAATATACCAAAAAAAAAAAATTGACTAAAAAAATATTTCTAAAATACAAAAACGTAGGATAAAGTTTTTCAAAAATATGGTTTTTTTTTTTCCATCTTCTTCTTGTTCTTACCCCATCTTTTTTTTTTCTTTTTTTCCTTTATCTGCAGATCTTATTTTTCTTCCTTCCTTCTCCCTTCTTCTTTTTCCTTCTTTCTTCTTTCTCTTCTTCCTTTGTTTTTGTGCATATCTACTTTTTCTTCATTCTTTCTTCTTTTTCTTCCTTCTTTCTCTTCTTTCTACCATCAGAACAACCATCTAGAAGAACAATCTAAAACAACCATCACAACAACCATGGTTGTTTTGATGTAACAACCATCAGAACCACCTTTAGAACAACCATCTAGAAAAACAATTTTAAACAACCATCCGAACAATTACCAGAACAACCATTTTGAAGAACAATCTAAAACGACTACAAAAACAACCATAAAAAACATTAAAAAACAAGCTTAAAAAGTAAAAAAAAAAAAAATACAAAATAAAAATAAAAAAGAAGGGAAAAAGGAATATATATATGGATTTTTCTGCAATACCTTAAAGTTATTGCTACCTTTAAAAAAATAATTTGAAAATATATATGGTTAACCGGTTATAAGTTTTAAAAAAATTGCGGTTATGGTTTAAAATATAAATTAAACATTTGTGGTTCACCATACATTATTTTATGGTCAACCATAAATTGTAAAGTTAACATATCAAATTAAATCTATTTTTATATACTTTAGGAGATGTATTAAGTTAAGCCAAAAATCAATAAATAATAAAAATAAAATTATTATATAATAGAAATTTCAACTGAGAAAATAGTAAATTTTATTAATTTACTTTTTTTATTGTCAAACAAATATAAATATTTTTAATAGTGGTGTAAATATTATGTATCTAATGCGTGTAAATAATACTATTTTTTTAATGTAAGTGAAGTCGAATAGGATAATATTTTAAAAAATTGTTGATGTCATAAATATAAAAGATGACTTGAATTAATAAAATAACAATATATAATGATCAAAATGATTTTATCAAAACTGATAATGTAGTAAATAATTCTATACAATTTTATGTGAGTAGTGGAGATATTGACTTTATTATAATCTTCAAAGAATATGATAAACCATATGAAAATAATTTGGAAAAATCTAACGAATAATATGAGAAAAATATTTGCAAATACAATTAATCTTCTTTATCAAATATGAATTTTTTAAAAAATTGAAAAGTTGTATACAAAAACTTAATGAGATCTTAATTTAAATCAATTGAAGACGCTGAATAATTTTTGATGATTTAGTTATACTATTTTATTTTTTCAAACAAAATTGTACCATAATAATTTTTCTACACAATTTGATTCAATCTAAACTCAATCATTTATTTTTTATAAATAATATAGGCCCAATTATTTAAAAAAACCAAACGTTTTCAATTTATTCAAATTTTAATTTAGTCGATTTAAAACAAACATTTTAACCAAACTAATAAAGTCAATTTTTAAATATTTATATTATTAACCAAACTAAGTAACATTCAAGAATATCAGGATTAAAAATATTTGAATTTGATTAGGATAATTGATTTAGTATATATAAAAAAAATAAAAAATAAAAATATTAATTTGTAAAGAATAGTCAAGTTTCAGTCGTGTTAAAATTAATTTAAAAAACCAAACGTTTTCAACTTGTTCCAATTTTAATTTAGTCAATTTAAAACAAATATTTTTAACCAAACTAATAAAGTTAATTTTTAAATATTTAAATTATTAACCAAACTAAGTAACATGTAGGAATATCAAAATTAAAAATATTTGAATTCGATTAGGATAATTGTTTTAGTACATATATAAAAATAAAAAAATAAAAATATTAACTTGTCACTATATTAAAAATAAAAAAATAAATTTTAGTTCTTACTATATATTTGTAATTTTGTAGTACAATATTAATAAAAATATAATCACAACTGCTTGTTTAAAAGTCACTAAAAGTTAAAATTACAACATAAACGTTTTAAAAATATCAAAATTTAATATACTTTTTAAATAGTTTAAAGTACAGTTTACTGATTAGTTGAATAGTTTCTTATTCTATTATATTAATATTTGCAAAGTATTAATTTTTTTAAAATAGTTGTTTTCATATTTGATAATAGTTCAATCATATGGATTTGTCATTACTATGAATAATGTGCAATAATTATTATATTATTGATTCAATTTAATTTTCTTAGATTTTTTTTTTCATAATTCAAAACCAAATTAAAAATTTAGTTTTAAAAAATAAAACCGTAACCAACCTTTCAACATTTTAAGTCATAATATTTTATTTGGATTGAATTGGATTTATTTAATTTGGTCAATTTAAAAATTGTTTATAGTTTCACTAATTATTCCTGCGACCTCAATATGTAAAGAATAGTCAAGTTTCAGTTTTCACATTAACATTGGCAAGCAATGCAACAAATAAGGATAATTTAGTTAATTTGTAAGTCAAACAATATACGATTAGCCTAATTAAAAAGTAAAAAATAAAATAAACTAAAATAAAGGACAAACAGAATATAGCATATAGAAATATTTAGATTTGCAAGATTAAAAGAATAGTAACTACAATAAGATCAATTAATTTAACATGGACATATATTTTTAGATAAAGTTATTATTTAAAAACAAAATTTTTATTTTAAAAATAAATGTTATTTTTTAAAATTTCATTAAGCTGAATATTTTTTTTATTAAATTGTTAATATCTTCTAAGAATGTTAAGATGATTTTATTAATTTCTATTAATGTTTTATTTAAAAATATTATTATTTTATATATTTTAATTCCCAAAAGAACTAGAGAAAAATTATTTTAAAAATGAAAATATTTATTTGTTACTAATTTAATTTAGAGTTTTGAAAATTTTAATTTTAAAATTTATAATTTACTCTTACAATTTTTTTATCAATTAACTTATTATAACTTTCTAATCTAACTTAAATTAGATTTTTATTTGTAAAGTTTGGGGATGAATTTTCTTATGATATAATTAACCACATTGTAAATTAATCAATTGTAACTTGGGCACTTTTTAATACCTTAAGGACAGGAATATCATAAGAAATAGCTCGTTTTAAAACCAATATATATCTTCAATCTTTAGTGGAGTCACCACTGTGACTGACCCAGAGGCGTTCGGAGATCAGAGTGAGATGCGACTGTGACATTTGAAAGAAAATTAAATATACCTTTGAGGATGAAGCAAGAATCCTTTTGAAAACTCAAAGAAGTCTCATGTAAGCAGTTGCCACCCAATTACTAAAAAAAATGAGAGATAATCTTGAACTTAATAAAAATTATCCTCTAGATAAAGATTTTGAGTTCGGAAAGTCGTTTCTACTTAACTACTTCTTATTAGCTAATGCCTATTAGACTTCTCGCATTACTCTAATTTCGGTATGACAAAATATATACAAACACACACCCATCCATCCATAGCAATAATAATGAAAAGCATCAAAAAAACATATAATTACAATTATTATATGACTTTTTTTAGTAAATACATCAAAAAGAAAAAGTGCAAAAGAATGAATCTAGGCCTAAATCTAATAAAACCTTGGAAAACAAATGTTATCATAACAAGATTTACATCCAGACGTTATCTACAACATCTACAAAGATAAATGTAATAGAAAAAATATCAAAATAGTAAGCAACAACATAATGACACCAGAAAATTTGTAGAAATAGTGAAATATGACATTCATAATGGAAGATAATCCTAAAACATGTCAACAACCTAAATATAGCAAATCAAGTTAAAACATATTCTATCACTAATTATTGAAAATTCAAACTTACTTCAATCTAAATTCTTAATAATTTAACACTTTTTAAATTAATTTTAATTAAAATACTTTTGATGTTAATTTTACAAAAACCAATTAAATCATAAAATTAATTTTGCAAAAATAAATATCAAATTGTTGAGTATTGATTTTCTATAGTCAACCAAAATTTTTTGCTTGATAGTATGTCGTCAACCTATATCATTTTAAAGTCAATCTATATTATTTTATGGTCAATCATGTATCATTTTATTATGAATTTTCTGTAATATGGAAATTTACTAAAATATATGCTCTTTTGTCTTTTTACTTGATGTTTTGTGATATTGGGTGGTTAACTACTACAAAAGTTAGTGAAATTTATATTCTCTGGTATATTTTTTTATTTAGTATTTTATAATCAACCATATATTATTTTATGGTCCACCAAATATTATGTTTTAGTTTATTATTTTTAAAAATGACGATATTATAAATATAAGTTATAACTTGGATCGTTAAAAAAAAAGTTTCGTTATAAAATATTTTTGTTAACTGTGAAGGTAAACATTTTCTACAGGTTGTAGGTTTTTTTTTTTAATTTTAATCTAATGGTCTATAATAATTTATATTTTAATCCAATGATTTTCTTCTGTATTTTCTTCTATATACCTTCATGGTATTACAGAAGCCCCCATATATATATATATTAGAACAAGCATTCACTTTTTAAACAATATTGCTGTACCTTACCATGGCCCAAATTTTAACACTAACAACGTAAACTTGAAAGAAAAAGTAGGCGTGAAATAAAAAACCAACTCACCATAGAAAATAATTTGGTCACATGGGGTGTAGGGTGTAAATTTCCCTTTTAGTTTTGTCTATATATATATATTAGTATTTTTTTTAGGTAAAAGGTACAAAAAAACCCTTGAACTTTTATGAAAAGAGCAAATAACACCATAAAAAAAAAAGTATAAAAAAACCCATAAACTTTTAAAATTGGATCAAATAGACCCCTTTTCAAATTTAAAATATGGCTTAACCCTATTTTGGCCCCTACGCTTTTATTTTTTTCCGGATTTGATCCTTGCACTTTTATTTATTGAGTCCCTACACTTTTATGTTGAATAAATTTTTTATACTTGGATAAATTCAATTAGTTTTGTCAACATTATAATTTACGTTATATTTTAAATAAATTTAAACTCAATTGTATTTCAATTAGACAATTTAAAAAATATTTCTTTTAATTAGGCTATTTTACAATAAATATTTGAAGAATAATATATTTTAATTAATAATTTTATTTTTATTATAAAATTTAATTAATTTAAGATGAAATATAAAATTTGTTATATTTTATCTTAAATTAATTATATGTTGTTATAACAATTAAAATTATAATTAAAATATGTTAACTTATTTTATTGTTCAAATATTTATTATAAAATAGCCTAACATAAAAAAAAGTTTTATTTTATTGTTCAAATATTTATTACAAAATAGCCTAACATAAAAAAAATAGTTTTTTAAAATTTGTCTAATTTAAATTTGATACTTGGATAATTTTTTTTTTGAAATTTAACACAAATTATAATATTGACAAAATTAAATGAGTTTTATCCTTATAAAAAATATTTTTTTCATTTATGATATATTAATTGAAATTATATAATTAAAAATATTTAATTAGTTTTATTTATCATTGT
>CATIWK010058819.1:0-10264 GCA_949634005.1 Mallotus japonicus | reverse complement strand
TTTTTTTTTTTGGTACACGCGCTACCGCCACGCTATCACTATCAAAACTCTCTCTCCAAGATCCGTTATATGGAATCGTGAACCGCTCACGTGTCACCACGCTGTCACTTGTACAGTTCTACCTCACGAAATTGCATAACCGTTTGTTCATAAAACGTCACCGTGTCTACCTCGCTGCATCCTCTGTTCACCACTGCGCTGCTGGCTATTACTACTCCCACTTTGGCCTGCAAAAACAGAGACTGCTGCAGATAGAAAACACCAATTACACAGACACAAAAATCATGGCGAGTCTATGCTTAACATCGTCATCGTCAACCAATGCCTTAGCTCTCCATAACAGCAACAAGATGATGAAGAAGCAGAATCAGCGATATATCTGTGCACAAACTTCACGTCACCTCGTGCAGCGAAAGCTGTCTTCTATTTCACCTCGGCTTCTTTCGAGCTCTTTGATCAGCTTCAATCCGCTCAGGTTCAGTTAATTTATCATCCAATTAATTTGTGAATTGTGTTTCATTATTGATTGAATCACTAGTTCTAGTATGTGTTGTGTGTAACAGAGTTTCGGTTGCTGATGCGATGATGTCGCAAAAGAGGAGGAGAGGATTTGGTGCGGTTTGTTACGGTGGAGTTGGAGTTGGACCTATTACTGCTCATAGCCTTCAGTGGATCTCTATAATCTCCTCTGCGTATATGTCTCTTCTTTGCCTTTAATTATACAGAGATGCATTGAATTTTTGTGTTTGATTTCTTTTGTTTTTTGCTTGTTAGGATTCTGATGTTTGCTAAAGGAACTGCAATTCATAAGTCTTTTCTTGTTCCATTATTAGCTCTGCAGGCTCCATCAACTATCGTTTCTTGGATTAAGTAAGTTTATTTTTTTTGGTTAAGAAACAATAAGATTCGCTTTCTTGTTCCATTATTTAGCTCTGAGTTTGGTATTTGCAGGGGCGATTATGGCATTTGGACAGCATTCATGGCGCTGCTCGTCCGTCTTTTCTTTTATATTCCTGGTAACTTCTGTTGCTAACTACTTGGATAATAGTGTTTAAGCAGTCAAGCATAGCCAATGATATTAACAAGTTTCTTTGGCTCTTCTTGCTGTTGTTTTTGTATTATTGGTCATATTGTCATTTGATCTTGCTATAATAGTTGATCAATTTGGCAAGCACTCAGGTGGATGTACTTTGTTTTGTCAACCTTTGTGCTGTCCTCCACTGCTTATTGCTGTTTGCAATTAGTCTTATGCTTTTCATAATCAGTAATGTGATGAAGAAATCTCAGTGATTCTGATCTGGTAATTATTTCTTTTTCTTCTTAGGTGAACTTGAGTTACCATTTCTGGCACTACTCTTGGTAATTGTGGCTCCCTATCATGTAATGAACCTGAGGTGAGTAAATGCTCCCTGTGAGGATAGGAAAAATTTTTCTTTTTTTTTACTGTTTTATGTTACAGTTTGTCATTTTGAATTGGCAGGGGAACACAAGAAGGTGCTATTATTGGTTTAGTGATTGCAGGCTATTTAGCCTTCCAGCATTTTTCACGAGCAGGCAACTTGCAGAAAGCATTTGAGCAGGGTTCAATTGTTGCGACCTTAGCTATCATTTGTCTCACCATCATCTCATGCCTGTTCTTAATCTGACTTAATGTACGTTTCGGCGCAACGATTATTAATCTATGTGTAAATTAGTGAAATCATAGAAAGGATGAAAGCATAAGCAAACAAACATGAACTAGTTATGTTCCTCTGTTTGCATGTTGTGTAGAGATAGATTTCCTTGAGTGAGATAATAAAAAGTCCAGAATTTAAGCTTGTAACGATAGATTGAGTACAAATACCACGGACCAATACTGTACCACTGCCTTTGAGTTTTGAATGCATTTAATCTTAGCTCCAAGTAGTTTCTGATATCTCAAAATGTGCTTTGTCTTCCTTGTATGCGTGTATGCTATTGCTTTACATCAATTCTATACTTGAGTGTGTGAAGTGAAAGACCAAAATCAGTTTTGTGAATGGCTGTGCTTATTGGAGTCAATACCAGTTCCAATAAATCAATTGCTTAGTCTCATCTATTCTTTGTTAGGAAACCATGTCTGAAATTGTTACTTTCTGAACGCTTATGTTGCTCTTGCTCTTCTCATTCATAAATAAATTCATGTGCTAGCTAATAATGAGTACATCTTTCTTTTCTGTATATGTAGCTCTAAAACAGAGAACTTATCTAATAATTTATTATGCTAAATCTGAAGAGAAAGTAACTAATCTAACTTTCCTACAAAGAACCTAAGGTGTATTATACTCTTCTTCATTTTGTTTGGACTTAATCAACTAAATATATGCTTACATAGAAGTAGCATTCAAATAGACTGTTTGGCGGCAATGAGGCTTTGAGAGAACATGAGGATGTTGACTCTCACTACCTGCTTAAAAACTGACAAAGTCTGTTGTGAAAGCAAGGCTATTCATTTCAGAGTGCTGTAAACTTAATTCCTTATGCTTAGGGTTGATTTGCAGCAAGAAGTGATCCCATAAGAGCTGTTATGGAACAGAGGAGAATTAAACTGCACGAAATGGAAGTGGCTGAGCTGGGCAGGCCTGTTGGTTCTGCCACTCCGAAAACTGTTGGTCCACCTGGTGTGGTTGTCAGAGGTGGAGTCATCGTCGTTGGGGTGGTTATTGTAGGACTAGGCATGGTTGGTGTTGGGTTGACGGGTGGACTTATGCTGCATTCACAAAGTAAGAATTAGTTCTCCATTGGCATCATTTTCGCAAAGAGAATGGTTGGACAGGAATAAGAAGCTTACCTAGGAGTTGATGAGGCTGATGAAAAGTGACAGCTTCCACTGCCTGCAATATGCAGATGTACAAGTCAGGAAATCTCACATGAAAAGCTTTTTTAAAAATCTGAAACTTTCATTTTAAGCAATTCTTTAGAAATGAAATATATTTTTGTTATTAGGGAGGAAGTTGCTTTGGAAGAAGCAGGGTTTCTCTTTTTTTTTTTTCTGCAGAAATTGTCATATGAAGAAAAAAAAAAAAAACCATAAGAATCAATGATTTTGATCAATTAACTGCAGACCTTGATTTGAGAAATATGCTATTAAATCTAGAAGATGGAAAGAATGAATGTATGTCAATGAGACCATTACTTACTTGGGTCAGTTCCGGTAAGTTGTGCTGTTCCGCCGAATACACAACTGGTAGGATTTGGATTCTTCCGGTAGTAGTCATTGAAGGCATAAGAAGCATGATCACGGAGAGTATTTGGGTTATAACAACTTGCACCTGGTTGAATTGCTGAACAATCTGCCCCACCATAGCCGCAAGCATAGTCAAGAGCTACCTGTAAAGCAGTTTGTGAAGCTGCTGGACTTGCAATACACCATTGCCCTCCTGATGAGGTTGGAGTTGGAGTTGTAGTGGCTGGGGGCGTCTGTGGTGTTGTAGTGGCTGGGGGCGTCTGTGGTGTTGTAGTGGCTGGGGGCATCTGTGGTGTTGTAGTGGCTGGGGGCATCGGTGTTGTAGTGCCTGCAGGTGGTGCTGGAGGGGAATCTATCGGACCTACAATAGGCGTAGTTGTTCCAGGCGTTGGGTTCACTATAGGAACTGTGTCTAGTTGGGTGGCGAATGCCGAAGATGGGAAAGGCATCTGGTTTCCTTGGTCGTCTGCTATTATGTTGTCCTGGATTACTTCCAGAGGAGGTGTGTCGGCAACTCTTGAACCTGAAGAAATAAACAAAGGCAAGATAAGCTCTCCATTTTAATTATAAATGAAACTGCCAGTTTGGATTGATGATTTAAAATTTTTTCACAAACAGCACAATAAGATACTAAATGGCGGATAGATAACAAGAGATTGAAAAAAGAGTTGAAATATTTTATCATGCATATGCATACAAATGGAAAATGTTGGACCATTGAAAATCTTTCCCCTAATATATATATGTATCTGAGAATGGAGGCCATTCTCCATATCCTATAATATCTCAATTTGTTCAGATAATTGAAGTTTCCATTTGTGGCTTGAGCGTGTCTCAAAAATCTGATATAGAAAATGAAATAAAGATCGTATCAACACAATTTATAAGTTCAGAGTATCAGAAACTTTGATTTGGATTGTTTCAACACAGTAATGTCTTCACCTAATAGAAGAAAGGTGTTATTTCCTACCTGATGATATGCATGAAGGTAAAAAAAAAAAGAAGAAGAAGAAAGAAGAAAGAAAAATCAAGAATCATTCTGAACATGATCGAGCAAATCCAAACAAGATTTATCCTGAGCTACAATTTAACTGAAAACTAAAACTCATTAGATAATACAAAATCACCTGAACTGAGGACTAGATGGAGGAAGAAGAATGTGAAAAACTGAACAACTCCAGAACCCATGTCTGAGAGAAGCCTTTCTAATGTGTAGTTTTGAAGTTTCTTGAATGCCAAGAACAATGATAAAGAAGCTGAGAGAAGCACCAATGGTGTTAATGCAAAGAAGAGTTTTAAATATCATTCTTTTATATGTTTATATAAATAAAACTTCAAGAATCAAAGCTTTCTTGGATTGTAGAGAGTCGCAAAGGGAGAAGGCTGGGAATATCAGAAAACTTGAGAAAGGAGGCATTTAGGTAGCTAAATTTTGCAAGCAAGACAAGGTGCAAAGGAGGAGGTAAGGCAAAAAAAAAAAAAAAGGTGCATGGGATGGGGGCAAAAAAAAAAGGCAAAAAGACTGATATGTTGGGGATTTAAATCTGATGTTTTTATGCTCTATTGATAGTTTAATAAGTGAAGCTAATGCTGTGGCATTTTCTTCTTTTACTTTTGTGCTTGCCTTTTTACTGTTTATGGGACTGAATCAAAAAAAAAAAGTTAAAGGTGGGTAAGATAGATTTTTTCATGTTGGATATGCCTCAGTAATTGTAACTATATAAAAAAATGCTAATCAAGCAACTGGGTTTGCTTAGTGATTGATTTGGTGCTTAGATTTAAAACTTTAGATGCAAGCTGGCCTAAGGAGAAATCAAGGATTCCTTGTATAAGAAAAAACGTAAAGTTTAGGATTTTGCCTTATTTAGCATAAAAACTTGGTAAAAAGACTGCTAAATATTTGATATCGAATCCCAGTTTTATTGTCGGAACTTGGTAGCTTAACTACGTGGGCATATACCTCTTGTATGAAGCATCCTTTCTTTTTGTCTGAATTTGTATGCTCCATTTTTAACACCTTGAATACACAAATTGTAAAATTAAAGTTTCAAATTTAACTTTTGTAGTATCTTCCATGCAACATCTTGATTTAGTGTTTTTTTTTTTTTTAATCACCGGTATTTAGAGTTTATTAAACTTTGATTAATTTGGGTTGACCCGGATAGGACCACAAGAGCGACAAATGTCTCCCAACAACTAATTTAACGCGGCTACATATACTAGAATTCGAACTCTAGACCTTACTTAAGTAGGAACAACCCCTGCCGGTTGATCCCAATTTGGTAGTGTTCCTCTTATTTTTAGACAAGAAGCTCTTTTCCTTAATAATGATGCTTGTGTAGTCTGTGGCTTCTGCCTGTTGGTATCTTGGTATATATAAAATATATTTGACAGTATTATAGAGCAAGCTAAGCATTTATGTGATATTTCACAATTATAATATGCAGGTTCTCACTTGTATTAGTTCAAAAAAAAAAAAAAGGTTCTCACTTGTAAACTGTATCCCAATTATAGGCCCCATTTAGTTCAGTGATTAGAAAGATACAAACCCCTGAGTATAGGGTGTTTAGTGAGTCTTTTCTAACACTGAAAATTATAGTTTAAACTAATCAGAATCTTGCACAAGTTCAAAATTAATGCTTTTGTAAATTCTAATCTTCGACAAGTTACGAGAGCTTGAAATGGGCTCTTCAACAATAATTTACAGTAGAGTTTTAGAAAGTAGAGCTGATTCAACTTCTATAACTTTCCTCCATAGCTTTAGCTTCTTCTGAAGGCATTTTCCATTATCGTGAAAGAATGTTACACCCAGGAGTATCAAAACTGTATCCAGTTCTAACCTCTTTTTAGGGCATGTGGACTCCGTTGGAAAGCACCCAGAAGTAGATGCCTTCAGTCAACATATGCTTTTCAGTTCACAAAACAGGTGCTTTATGTCAGCAACATTCATGTTAGCTTAACGAGCATATCCACCATGCACCCCAAGTGATTATATTACGGCTTTGCTTCATCATAAACAACTTTTCAAGAATGAAACCTTAGCTTTATCCTTGCCGATTCTTGCTGCATTGCGATAGATGCCTTGTATCATCACTCCAAGCTGCATATAGAGGGTTCTTAAAATTATTAATGGCTGTGTTTGACTTCCAGAAGAACTAGGGGATGAATAATTTGATGATTAGTGTTAACCTGGAACATTTCGATAATCAAGCTCTATTCCATTGCCATTTATGTCCATGTGATTTGGCGTGATGTAGCTCCCAACAGTGACCACCACTCCAGATCCATCATGAAGCTCAAAACTGATTGAATCAGACCCTGAAAAATATATTGTGATGGCATCAGAACTACTAAAAATCCCAGCAAAAGTACACTTGCAGGTGAAGTTGTCATATCTATCAAAAGAAACGCATTACTGCATAATAAGAGGATGTGGAGACACAGCATTGGCAGAATAAGTTAACCTTGCCAAAAGTTCTTTCCCCTACAAGAACCGCTCTACAGTTATCATGAAGAGCAGAGGCCACCTGAAATAAGAGCATCAATTACAGCAGTGCAACAGCAAAAGCGAGATAACCAAACCTACTTTTGCTAAAAAAGTTGCTCACAATTTGACTTGCACTAGCAGTCTTGTTGTTTACCAAAACCTACATGAAAAGTGATTCAAGCCATGGTCACAAAACATACTTATGAGATAAACACAAGCAAATAATTCTCTCATCTATGATATTAGGAATCGTTTTTTTTTTTTTTTTTTTTTGAGGGAAATAGGAATCGTATTTTAGACTAACAAAATGGACCATTAGGTACAGAACATACAAGACATCAGATCAGCTAAGTCTACCAAAGCCTATGCCCCTCGTAATAAACAATATTGGGGCATATTTTGGGGGTTCAAGCAAGAGTACAAGACCAAGCATTGGAGAAGCACCATCCTCGTACTTTAGGCTTATTATGCTATCAGGCCAAGGCAAAGAAATCCAAGCTTAGGAATACTAACCAATTTTCAGTAGTTATTTATTCTCTTCCCATTATTCATTTACTTGCTCCCATCAAGAGTAATATTTATTATTATTATTTTTTTTTTGGAGAAAATCTCTCCTTAGATTCACAAGCTGCCATTCTAGTGCTCTACTCCAATTTTAGTAATCAAAGTGTACATCTTTAACCTTTCTGCCCACATGCCAATCTCCATTAGGGTGCTCTGCTCTTCATTTGTTAAACGTAATCAGCAAACAGAGGGCAGAAAGATTTAAGTTGAATCATACCATTCTAAGTTCTGTTTCTGTCGGATCTTGAATCTTCCTCACTCATCACAACATGGAGATACACCTACCAAATCTATGTTTTGGTTTCCTTTCTTACATGTTTTTAGATAGAAATTTGAAGTTTAGGTTTCAGCTTGATCAGCAAATTAAAGAGGCCAAGTCATACAAGGTTAAGTATATTTCACAAACCAAGCCCTATTTCGCAAAGATCACACTTCCAAGATATGTCAAGTTCAACAATCGTAAATTCTTATATTTGTTTCCATTCAAAATACAAAACTAAAATAAATGCAACAACTTGAGCCTCTTTTTCATG
The DNA here is from genome assembly GCA_949634005.1 of Mallotus japonicus. NCBI lineage: Eukaryota > Viridiplantae > Streptophyta > Magnoliopsida > Malpighiales > Euphorbiaceae > Mallotus > Mallotus japonicus. The sequence continues at coordinate 2,475 of CATIWK010058819.1, read as the reverse complement.
CTGGACTGGCGAGCCGTGCTTCAATCTACAGTTTAAGTGAAGTAATGGCTTTGGCTACTTATATCCATGTCTAGCATCCATGTCCTTGTTGCCTGGGCGAAAAAAAAAGAAAGATCAAATAAACAAATGATAATTGCATAAAAGATGTTGGTGGAAGACAAGTTCATCAAATTTTGGTGAAGAAAGGCCTTATTGGATGTATTGAAGAAAACCAATATATTCAATGTTGTATATGTCTTATACCTAGGAGAACATACAACAAGGGGAGCTGTGACCAATGGTGCAGTATCAGCAACTATTGTGTTTTGGTAATGGGGATCCCTTCCAACAGTATAAATCACCTGTTTACATCAGGATAAAACACCAAATAATATAATCATCATCATCAAGCGTGAAATTTTGATGCTAGACACCATCCATCATGAGCTAATAAGGGATTACCTAGGACTTCATCTTAAAAAAGAGATTTGACCAATTAGAGATCTTGAAATTAATAAGAAAAATCGAAGAATTTTGGAAGAAAAATAAACAATAAAAATTTCTGGTGTACTCTGTGAAAAGCAGGAAAGATAACAACTATAGAAGGATTACTGACAAACCAACATACCTTCTCCCCTTCATTTAGAAAGCGCTTTGAAATTTCAATTCCAGCCTGGAATGAGAAAAAGCATTCAATCAGGCAAACAAAATCAGATTGAAACTTGAGAAATTACAGAACTTACTATGCTGATAATGATCATCTCAGACTATTAACTCAGATTTTGTGGCATGCTATTGTTATGATGTAATTTATACTACTTAGTGGGTCTATTTATTAGGATGTAGAAGGACATATAAAAAAATAACGTAATCATGTGTTTTGTAAGAAACCAATAATAATAGGTATATAACTTGATGTAGCGTCCAATAAATTACGTTGAAAATCCAACAAAAAGGCCAATGATCAGCTTGCTTAAGTTGCAAAAGTGCTTTGATCTATCTATATACAATACATGGAGAATTGCTATTTCCTCATGTTTTGGCCTAATACACTATTTCATTTCTGACATTTGAAAAAATATTTATTCATCTTTGACATTTATAATTCGTGTACTATTTCATCCCTAACATAGGGATTAATAAGTGTTAACTGTTGCAAATGTCAGAGATGAATAAATATTTTTTCAAATGTAAAAAATGAAGTAGTCTAATAGGCCAAAACACATAGGAAAATAACAATTATCCCTACAATAGATAATAGCTGAGTATATGAATTTTGCCACCTCATTGTCAGTGCCATGTGTCACTTTGTGAGCGGGATAGGTACCCTGTGCTTCCTGTGGATTTCTTTCGGTTATAATACTGTAAACTTGTGGAAAATAAAAGGTTTTAAACAGGGTCACTTAATCAATTTGATCTTTTTTTCATCTTCTTCCTCTACCTAAACAAAAAGCAACACAACAGTTTCACTTGGTTTTTGCCTGAACGGACACCTATGGGATAACTTTTCATCTTCATCTCTCTCACTAAAATCAAAGGTTTAGGTGAAGAGAATGGAAGAGCATAACTTGAAAGAGGTCTCTAACTATCAACAATTCCTGAACTTCATGCCTCTTCAAGCCGTTGATGAGGTGAAGTTTGCACCGCTTTTCGACTTAGCAATCCAGTTTCTTGGGTATACTCGACTCTGGAAGGTGCGACAATCTCAACATTTGGTATAGAAAAAAACAAAAAATAAGAAAAAATGTACAATCTTTGTTGTTTCACTCATTGTTTCTTGAAATTGCAATTTGAGTTTTATTCGTCTCTCATGGAAGATGAGTAATATGTAGAAATAGAAGTTAGTTTCATTGATAATTTTCTAATCACCTGCAAGAACATGAAATTAAAGCTATGGGCAAGTACTTCTTTTTTTATTAAAAAATTATGAAATTAAGCCAGAAGTAGGTAATTAAGAATGGATTTTTGATGGACTGTTTTGGATTATTAGTGCTTATTGGTAACTGGATCTTCCTCTTTCTCGTCTCCATTGGTGGTTCCACTTGCACTTTTCAGGTAGAGGAAGAAGAAGAAAAAGAACATACAGGCAAATAATGGAGAGCATAATAGCAGCAATAGGAGGTGGAGAATGGAAAGGATCTGAATTTATTCATTCATTTTAATGATTATAACTCAATTGCTTTATCCTGAGGTTATAATTCTCTTTAGTGAATTCTTATTGTTGAAGTTCGGTACAAAATATCTTCTTGCAAATTTACCATGGACTTGGGATGCAGCACGCGTTCACATTACCTTTAGATTTCATAGCTAAGAGGAAAAGTGTAGGGTATCATTGCAGATATACATCCTTGCAGATAAGATCTTATAAATTTGATGTTATCATTGTACCCTTTGTTTCAGAAACATATTTGGACAAGGTCATTCATTGGAATGATCTTATCTGCAAGCCTTCTTACCATGTTATTTGTTTGCATAGTCTAAATTCTTGTATATTCC
>CATIWK010058793.1:0-11030 GCA_949634005.1 Mallotus japonicus | reverse complement strand
ATAACAGGCCCAAAACGAATAAGGGCTTATTAAGCCTAATTGAACTCTTTATAAATGAATATATGTTTATTTATTTATTTATTTATAATAAGTGTTATTTAAATAAATAATAAATATATATATATATATATATATATATATATTTAAATAGTGGTTTTACCAAAAAGGGTTTTTTGGTAAGTGAAACCCTAATAGGAGTTTATAAATATGTTATATTCTCTAGGGTTTCGATAACACACTTTTAGAGAGCCACTTGAATTCGTTTTTCTCTACATCTAGAGAAAACGAAAAATATAGAGAGTTCATATATGTTCTTGATCTGTGAGAATCAAAAGTGCTAGCACACTAGCAAATTCGTTTTGAGCAAGGCTTGTTAGTGTGGATACCGTAGAGGACGAATCCTGTTGGAGGCGTCTTGAATCCGATCCAAGAAAACAAAAAGCTCGAGGCAAGGTGTCACCGGTGTGAACCTCCTCTCATCCTTCCAGATTTCTTGCCTTGTTCCTTCGTCTTTGGTAAGATTTATAAACCCTAATCATAATCAATAAATCGATTAACATGGATCCGGGCTTTGGGAATGTGAAATTTTTTTGTTTTTCTGCTGCGTATTGAATCACGTCTCCCATCAGTTTTAGCCATATATTGAGATACAAATGTCCAATTAATGTGATTCAAAGTGATATGGAAAGATAAGACAATTATCTACAACTTTTATGAAGAAATTTTTGGCTTATTCGATCTTCTTCAAGGGCTAAAGTCATAATCCCAACCGGGACCATGCAGATTCCTACCGAGACAACAATATGCACTTATTTGAAAAAATTGAGTTTTGGGACAGAACTAATCCTGAGCTTAGTCATGATCGGGACCATGCCCATGACCATCATTAGGCAAAAATTCCATTTTGTATAGAACTAATCCTGAGCTCAGTCCCGACTGGGACCGTGCCCATGACCAGAATAATTCAAATAAAAAACGGCTACAAACGACTACTTTTGAAGGGTCCCGACCGAGACTGCTGTAATCCTGACTGGGAGCAGTATATTTATAGCTCAAAATGTCAAATTTCATTCAAATGAAGTTTGAATTTTTTTGGGAATGAAATTATTGTTTCTAACAGCTATAATAGAATTGCTCAAGTATAAATACAACCTCTAAAACTCATTTAGAGGTTAAGAAACTTATTTATCATTTACATACTCTCAAGCATTCAATTTAGCTCTCAGTTTTCTTTGAAATCATTTTATTATTGTCTAAACTCTTTAGAGAGTTGGTGAGTGTTTAGAATAGATATTCTTGTTCATCTATTTTCTGGGTTTAGAAAACGGAAAGTGAGATTCTATTCTACAAGAATTAGTTTAAGTGGTTAACCATTAAAACAGTTAGGAATTGGTTTTAGAGTGAGCCTTGAAACTCTTGTTTATAAGGTTGTAAGAGTGAGCTTTAAACTCTTGTGTATACTCAATCTTGTGAATAAGATTGTGGGTGATTGAAAATCCTAACTTGGGGATAAGTTAGGTGGAGACGTAGGATTGTTGAGAATCCGAACTCCTTAAATTCTTGTGTTCATCATTCTTCCTTCTCAAGATTCTTTCAATTCTTGCTTATTTGTTTTTAAGTTTTGATTTTTATTAGATTGCCCTATTCACCCCCCTCTAGGGCTCTTTCAACTGTGTTTATGTTACAGCTTGGTGAAGATGGGCATTATGATGAGTTTCCTGTGGTTTTCATGGTGGTTGATATTCCATTTACATATAATGGAATATTGGTAGGCCTTTCCTTTATGACATATGTGCTAGTACTTGCATTAGGTACCTCGTGATGAAAATCCTTACAAATTGTGGATAACTGTGCATCAGAGGAAACCAGAGAGCCTTTAAAGAAGAATGCATGGTAGCATTAAAAGCCACAATAAAATCCATACCCTTGGAAACACTGGAATCTGAGAGTATTGAGGAGAACTGACCAGAACCAGTAGAAGAAATAGTAGAGTGGTCGAGATCCGAAGGCAGAGAAGTAAAACTGGGGACTGAGATGGAAGAGTCAATGCACCAAGATGTCCTATAGGTGCCAAAATAGAAGGAAAACTCTTTTGCATGGTCTCCCAATGATATCCAAGGGATCAACCCAGAGGTAATGACACATAGGCTAAATATAGATCCATCCATAAAGTTAATAAAGTAGAAAAAGAGAAGGCATGCACCAGAAAGGCAGAATGCCATATCAGAGGAAATTGACAAACTTCTAAGAGTGGGCTTCATCAGGGAAGTGCATTATCCTGAATGGTTATCTAATGTGGTTTTGGTGAAAAAAGCTAATGACAAATGAAGGATGTGTGTTGATTTTATAAATCTTAACAGGGTTTTCCCGAAGGATAGTTACCCACTCCCCAACATTGACCAACTAGTGGACTCCACAATGGAATACCAATTATACAGTTTCATGGATGCGTACGTAGGGTATCACCAGATCCGAATGAGCAAGATAGATGAGTAGAAGACATCCTTCGTCACAGACAGGGAGATTTTCTCTACAAAGCCATGCCTTTTGGCTTGAAGAATGCTAGGGCCACATACTAAAGACTGGTTAACTAGATGTTCAAAAACCATATCAGTAAGACAGTGGAAGTGTACGTGGATGTCATGATAGTCAAGAGTGAGAAAGCTGGGGACCATGCCAAAGATCTGAAAGTAGAATTCGATATACTGGATGAGTTTGGTATGAAGTTAAACCCAGGTAAGTGCATTTTTGGGGTAACGGTGGGGAAATTCCTCATGTTCATGATCTCATAAAGAGGAATCGAGGTGAATCCAGAGAAAATCAGGGTTGTGATGGAGATAAAACCTCTCAGACCATCCGGGAAATGTAGAGGTTCAATGGAAGGATTAAAGCACTGGGCCGTTTCATATCTTGCTCCACTAAGAGATGTCTCCCGTTTTACAAAACACTAAAGTATCTTAAGAACTTCAAATGGACATAGGAATGCCAAAGGACATTTAAAGAATTGAATTCTCGGTTCCCCACCACTCCTTAGCAGATCCAAACCGAAAGAATTATTGTACTTGTACAATGCCACTTCAGAGGAAATGATGGTGTCAGAATTAGTAAAGGAAGATAAGGATGAGCAGTTCCCAGTCTATTATGTCAGTAAGGCCTTGAAAGGGGCAGAAGTAAGAAATTTGAAGATGGAAAAGTTAGCATTCGCCCTAGTAATCTCTATGAAATGACTTAGATAGTATTTCAAAGAGCATTAGATTATGTTGAGAACGGATCAACCCTTACTTAAGGTACTCCAGAAAGAAAAAACATCAGGGAGAATAGTGGAATGGGCAACCAAAATAGGGGGTATGGAGTCATGCACGAACCCAGGAAAACCATGAAGGTGTAGGTATTGGCTGATTTTATGGCGGAGAGTGGTGAAACCGAGAAAGAAGTGGCCTTTCCCGAGAAAAATCCTTGGCACCTATTTATAGACGGAGCAGTAGGACATGCAGGAGCTGGGGCAGGAGTTGTGATTAAAGGACCTTGTGGAATAAAAATTGAATACGCCCTGTGCATACGCTTTAAAGCCTCCAACAACATGGAAGAGTGTGAGGCCATGATAGTTGGGCTTAACTTAGCTAAAGAAGTAAAGACCCGAAGCATTAATGGTACATAGTGACTCTCAGTTGGTAATTAACTAGATGGAAGGGCAGTTTGCTGCGAAAGACAAGGATATGCTAAAATACCTGACGGTGTCCAAGGGGTTAGTAGAGCAAATGAGGGAGTCAGGGACCAAGCTCATGCTCAAGCAAATACCCAGGGAATCCAATCAGGATGTTGACATATTGTCCAAAATAGCATGTGAGGAGGAACCTCCACTCGCGACATACTAATAGAAACACTCATGGAGCCCACTATCCATAAAACACCTAAGGTTCTCACTGTAGAAGATATGGGGTGGATGAAACCCATCATTATATGGCTCAACTCAGGGATTCTCCCAGACGATAAGGAGGAAGCTAGGAAAATTCAATGAAAGGCAACCATGTACTCGTATGAGGATGGAGTATTGTTCAAGAGATCCTCCACCCACCCCTGGCTGAGATGTGTGACGAAGGAAAAAAAGGGAATATATTTTAAGAGAAATCCACGAAGGTATTGGAGAAGCCCATGAAGCTGCCAGTATAATAGCTCGAAAAACCCTATTGCAAAGGTACTTTTGGCCAACAATAGAAGCGAATGCTAAAGAGTTAGTGAGGAGATGTAACAAATGTCAATATCACAAGAGAAACAACCACATACTGTCGACTCCATAGAAACCATTGGGTATTGCTTGGCCCTTTTCGTAATGGCGAATGGATATCCTTAGTCCGCTTCCCCCCCCCCCCCCCCCCCCCCCCCCCCGTAAAAGGACATAAGAAATGTTTGATAGTGGCAATAGACCATTTCACAAAATGGGTGGAGGCAGAATCGGTGGTATCCATCACAAAAAAAAAAATCACTAACTTCTTTTGGAAGGAGGTTGTCTATAGGTACAGAATACTGAAGAGACTTATCACAGATAATAGTTTACATTTTGACTACAAAGAATTCAAGGAGTTTTGTTAAGGCTTACATATAGAGCTACAATTTACATCTGTAGCACACCCATAAACTAATGACATAACATAAGTGACGAATCATACCCTGCTGCAAGGAATCAATTAGAGGTTGGACCAAGCAATAGGAGAATGGGCGGAAGAGCTATATAGCATCTTGTGATCTTATAGAATAACTCCAATGGATAGCTCTGGAGAAACCCCTTTCAAGCTTACATATAGGACAAAAGCAGTGGCACCAGCGAAAATTGGCTTCCCAAGCTAAATGGTAGTGATGTACGGTAAAAAGGCAAACCTTGAAGCCCTCTGGACAAATCTTGATCTGCTGGAAGAATCTAAGGAAATGGCAGAAGTTAGAATGGCAGCTTACAAATAGAAGATGAGTCGTTATCATGACAGGCGAATTAAGGCATGGAGGTTTGAGCATGGAGACACGGTGTTAATTAAAGCAGACATACACAGGGGAAATTCCGAGGTCGGAAAGCTTTAGCCTAACTGGTAGGGTCCCTACAAGGTAGAAGATGCAGTAGGCCCAGCCACCTACAAGTTATCATAAACTAATGGCAAACCTATGCTTGAATATAGAACACCGCGAACCTCAAGAAATTTTAGCAATAAAGAGTAACTAAGAAATAGAAGGAGAATTGCCCATAATTATTGTAACACGCTTAATGGATTTTGAAAAGCTCATTCCCTTCTCTACAGGTAGAGCTACCATAATTTTGTCACTCTATGTTTCAAATCAATAAAGGCCCTGAGCCACTCTTTTATATATTCGTAAAGTGATCTAACAAATTTAAATAAGCCCTTGGCATGATGAATTGCCCAAAGGAGCTTCCTGAAATTTAAATAAGCCCTTGGCACGATGAATTGCCCTGAGGACCTTCCTAAAATTTAAATATGCCTTTAGGAAGCTCCTTTGGCGCGATGAATCGCCTAGAGGAGCTTCTTAAATTTTAAAAAGCCCCTGGCATGACGAATCGCCCAGAGGATCTTCCTAAAATTTAAATAAGCCCTTGGCATGATGAATCACTCAGAGGAGCTTCCTAAAATCTAAATAAGTCCCTAGAGTGATGAATCACCCAGAGGAACTTCCTAAGATTTAAATAAGCCCCTGCCGTAACGAATTGCCCAGAGGAGCTTCCTAAAATTTAAATAAGCCCCCTAGTGTGATGAATCACCTAAAGGAGCTCCCTAAAATTTAAATAAGCCCCTGGCATGATGAATTGCCCAGAGGAGCTCCCTAAAATTTAAATAAGCCCCTAGCACGACGAATCACCAGAGGAGCTTCCTAAAATTTGAATAACCTCCTGGCGCGACGAATTTCCCATAGGAGCTCCCTAAAATTTGAATAAGCCCCCAGTGTGACGGTTCGCTCAGAGAAGCTCCCTTGAATTTGAACAAGTTCTCGACATGGCAAAGTACCTGGAGGAGCCTCCTGGAATTTAAATATCTCTAAAATAAAGAATCGCCCTAAGGGAGCCTCTAAAAGTCTAAATAAACTCATACAACAAATTGTTCAACAAAATGCCATGAAGAGTTGGTAACAGGGAAAACCCTAGATCGAGCAAACCTCAGGGAACACATGAATAGTGCAAAAAGCATATAATTGTGCTCTTCTAAGAAGCTAGGTTGAGTTCTCGCCAAGGCAAACCCCAAAGAAAACGTACACATAACAGTATGTGTTAGAGTCATTTTTCAAAACCCTAAAAGTCGATGATGAAAGTAGAAAAATATCTTACTAACATATAAGATTGATCGAGAATGATGATTGAAAAGCAAGTTCAGAGCCAATTAAGACACTAAAACCCCACCCGAATACCAAACTAAACCTTTTTGAATCCAAGTTAGGTTGATAATTTGTGGTTAAAGACTTTTAAAATTTTAATGGACCTAAGCCTACTTGCTTTTGAATGACCAAATTTTGTGAGTTGATAGTTAAAAAAAAGTGCTTATAGGTGATACTCAATTTTCGATTCTTAGTTAATCCCTGAGCCTAGCATATGAATGATATCAATAAAAAAATAGAAAATATATCTCTCTTTTCTTAGTAAGAGCACGTAAGAGAAAATACTTAAATCTTAATCTTTATATGCTCTGAATCTTTCAAGTTGCATTAGATAGATAATCGAATAGATACAACTTTTATGAAGGAACTTTCTAGAGATAATGTCATTTAGATGGACAAAAATGCCCTTAAAGTTACTATATTTGCATAGGATTATGACCCTTCATGCCAAGGGGTGCTTTTTCATTTAGAACTTCTTGTAACTACTTCTAAGGTCTATAAATAGATCATTTGTGACCTGTAAAAGATAGATATGATTTATGTAAGATTACTTTAATTAATAGAAGATTACTATTTAGTTTCTTATTCTTGAAGAGTTTATTTCTTTTACTTACAAAGACAAAGCCAACTATTTTTGGGAGAAGAAGATCAAATTTTGGCTAGCAAGTTTAGAATTGTTATTGAAAGGGTTTTATTATCTCAATCTTTTCCTTTATATGTCATTTTTTATTATCTTTTAATTTATTTAATCATGTATTTTGGCTAAGTCTTTGAAGGAATTGCAATTATTAGTTAAATAAGGATTACATATATTTCTAACTTTACTTATTTGATTTGAATTCAATTAGTACAGAATTGTGTTATATATGCTTGATCACCATGTGTAACTTATGAATCGGTTTATTTGTAATCAGAGTTGGAATAATTTGGTGGAACCTTGATTGAATTCATTTAAGTATTGAATGTCACTTGGAGACAAGGAATTCATCTTATGGGAAAAGCATTAGTATAATATGTTTATTGATTTTCTTTTATCCCTGTAATTTCATGAGAATGAGTGTAGACTAAAGAAGAGAATACATTTAATTGACAATGAGAGTTGCTTTTAAAAACCCTATACTAATTTCCAATCATTAAGTTAAGAATAATTAATTAGTAAAATCCTTATTGATTAACATTGTAATTCTTCTTTGTATTCTTGATAAGTACTTGTAGTAATTATAGCAGTTAGTATTAGAATTGTTATTGTTTTGATTCTTAGTTTACTTATTTAAATTATTAATATTGCTGCGTTTTTACTTTGTCTTTCCATCTAAGTATCTGCTCGGTTAATATAAAGTACACAAATTCCTAGTGTTCGACACCCTTCTTGCTCTATACTAAGTCCTAGAGACTAGGGTTATACAATTTGACCCACTTTATAGATCGACTAGAGCCACCACACGCCATATACCAATGTGTAAATAACACAAGTATGTAAGCGGTAACAAACTCTAACCACTCAAATATGGATTACTGTCACCTCAGGTCTAAGGACTATATGCACCATTATGACCTATATTGTGATTGTTGACTATAAGTGAATATCCTTGCAATCACAAATCTAACGTCACTGTTCGATACACCCATCACATGAGTATCCACATATCTATTATGGTATCTCATATCAAGTAGCATAAGACTCACTACCTCCCAGTATTAATATCACATACTAATCAGGGAAAATAGACAGAGGTGATAGTCTAATTAATATTGCCCAAATATTAATTAATCAACTATGAACAATTTATAGCATATGTACTAAATAAATTTGTAATTTATACTATCAACTCTTGATAATAAATTTATTTAACATAATGCTAAAGGGTAAATACTCAAATAAACAAACACTTTATTTAAATGAATATTTTATTGCCAAAAGGATAATTTACAATGTCATTATTTATTACAAGTATGGCACTAGGGCACATCTATGCTAACAATCTCCCACTTGCACTAGCGCCATTCACTACAATATCTAAGACCCATCTTCTCAAGATGACAGTCTAATTGTAGTTAAGTGAGCACCTTGGTTAGTGGATTAGCCACATTGTCGGCTGAAGCTACCTTTTGCACGAGCACATCGCCCTTCCCAACAAGCAATTTTGATAATATGGAAGCGCTTTTCTATGTATTTGGATTTCTGGTGAGACCTCGGCTCCTTTGCCAAAGCAATGGCTCCATTGTTGTCCCAATAGAGAGGAATTGGTGACTCAATAGAAGGAACCACTTTTAGTTCAATTATAAACTTCTTAATCCAAATAACTTCTTTAGTAGCATCCGATGCAGCTATGTACTCAGCCTCCGTAATGGAATCTATAATGATAGTTTGCTTGGAACTCTTCCAGCTCACTGCACCTCCATTACAGATGAACATAAACCCAGAGATAGACTTTCTATCATCCATATCTGATTGAAAATCAGAATCTGTGAAGCCATCTATTTGCAATTCACCTTCTCCATAAGTTAAGAGAAAATCTTTAGTTCTTCTCAAGTACTTAAAGATTGCCTTAACTGCCATCCAATATTCCAAACCTGGATTGGATTGAAACCTGCTAGTCACACTAACAGCATAGGCAATGTCAGGCCTAGTACAGAATATAGCATACACTGAGCTTCCTATAGCCGAAGCATAAGGAACTTTGGCCATTTGTTCCATTTCCTCGGGTGTCTTGGGTGACATACCCTTGGACAAATGAATACCATGCCTAAATGGTAACAATCCTCTCTTGGAATCAAGCATGTTGAACCTCTTCAACACCTTTTCCAAGTAAAGACTTTGGGATAAACCTATCATTCTCTTCAATCTATCTCTATAGACTCAAATCTCGAGAATATAAGTTGCCTCCCTTAAGTCTTTCATAGAGAAAGTTTTAGATAGCCATACTTTCACAGAAGTCATCATTCTGATATCATTACTAATTAATAAAATGTCATCAACATACAAGACAAGGAAAGTGAGTTGGCTCCCACTAACCTTTTTATAAACACATGGCTCATCTTCATTCTTAATGAAACCATAAGAACGAATAGCCTTATTGAAACGATGATTCCAACTCCTTGAAACTTGCTTTAAGCCATAGATAGATCTATTAAGCTTGCACATCTTTGAGCTTTCCTAGGATTCAAAACCCTTAGGTTGCTCCATGAATATGTCTTCCTCAATGTATCCATTAAGGAAGGCAGTCTTGACATCCATTTGCCAAACCTCATAATCATAGTGTACAGCTATTGCTAGAAGAATTCGAATGGATTTAAGCATGGCTACGGGCGAGAAGGTCTCCTCATAGTCGACCCCTTCCCTTTGGTAAAACCCTTTCGCTACAAGCCTAGCTTTATAAGTCTCTACCTTTCCATCTGCGCCAATCCTTCTTTTGAAGATCCATTTGCACCTAATAGGAACTATTCCCTTAAGAGGATCAACAAGTGTCCAGACTTGGTTAGTATACATGGAATCCATTTCGACTCTCATAGCCTCAATCCATCTATAAGAATCTTTGTCATATAAAGCTTCCTCATATGTAGTAGGATCATCAACATGAATGCTTTCTTCATAAACATGCAACTTTTGCATATCATGAAGAAGGCCATATCTCTCCGGTGGATGAGATATCCTATTAGATCTTCTAGGAGTCAGTGTGATGACATTCTCAATTGGAATAGGCTCTTCGGGTTGATCAATGTTCATTGAATCAATTTGTTGGGCTTTCTTAGATGACTTTTCATCTAACATTATCTTCCTTCCTTTACCACCTTCCTTTAGAAGCTCTTTGTCAAGGAAAATAGCATCTCTACTTATAACAACAACTTGTTCAGCAGGAAGATAAAAGTAATACCCTAAACTGTCTTTAGGATATCCAACAAACCTTCCTTTTATCAATTTCACATCCAACTTGTCCGATTTTAGCCTTTTAATAAAAGCCGGACATCCCCAAATCTTAACATGCTTAAGACTTGGCATTCTACTATGTCATATCTCATATGGTGTAGTAGAAATGGATTTGGATGGAACACGATTAAGGATATAGCAGGCAGTTTGGAGTGCAAAACCCCAAAGTGAAATAGGAAGATCGGTGTAGCTCATCATAGAATGTACCATATCCAATAAAGTACAATTTCGCCTCTCGGACACACCATTCAATTGAGGTGTTCCAGGCGGTGTGAGTTAAGATGTAATGCCATGTTCCTTAAGGAACTCAATGAACTCGATACTCAAGTATTCACCTCCTCGATCTGGTCTTAGAGTTTTAATACTTTTCCTAGTTTGGTTTTCTACTTGGGCTTTGAATTCCTTAAACTTTTCAAAGGATTCACTTTTGTACTTCATAAGAAACAAATACCCAAACCTTGATAGATCATCTATAAAGATTACAAAGTAGTAGAAACCACCTCTAGCCATTTCACTAAATGGTCCACATACATCACTATGTATGATTTCCAACACATCCTTCGCTCTTGCCATTTGTCCAATAAATGGTGATCTAGTGATGCAACCAAACTAAGCAAGCCCATCAAAATAAATGATCCATTGCATTATGAGGGACCAATGACAAGATCAAGGACAAAGAAGTTTAAGCAAGCATTAAATTCGTTTGTCCTTCACATTATAAGCAAGTTGGATT